>JAQGBH010006886.1:0-11792 GCA_034698265.1 Sminthurinus aureus
TACATTATTTGTTCATGCACCTGAACAGCAGTGACCAGGATCAGTTTCAGTATCAACATCAGGATCTGATCTGATCTCAACTACTGCCACTGACTCTGCCACCGCCACTGCAACCACCGCGAGAAAAAACAAATCTCAACTCTTTACTCTTTTGTGTATTGTGTACATAACAGTTTTCATACAGTACATTATGTATACAGTACACAGTCTGACGATGAGCAAAAAGAGTAACCACAACTAAAAATCCTAGGCAGAATTCAGCATGTAATGAGAATTCATTTGGCACTGTTTCGTTGAATTTATCATGTACTTTTAGTATACAAGTATCCTGTGTTGTGTTTATGTTTTTCCCTTTAAATATAATTTTTTCTACGTTTACATACCATAGCTCAAAGGCTCATGTCTCTTGTGTTAGAGAGAAATTAAACATTGTGCAATGTTCCTTTGCATAATATGCACTATAAAATCTAGAATCTACAATCTATGGAGGGATGAAGAATGTTCCTGTTTTTGTCATCATTAGTGATAATACTGAGTACAAGTTTCAATCTTCATCAAAAAGCACATTTGACATGAGCATAACATGGGATACGTGCAAGTTTGCGTGTAGCTACTTTGCCCGAGTCTCGAGTCAAGAGTCTGCAGACTTGATACTTGAATCATGTTAAAATTATTATTAATAATTTCACACGGACCATTTATCCATGTACATGACACTTTTTCCAACATGTTTCGAGTTTAGAGTTTAGAGCTATCGGCTATAAACACATCAACAAGAAATTATCTTGAATCTTGTACAAGATTCTCAATGCTCAATGCTCGTCGTCTCGTTGCTCGAAATGACACTTGGATCATTTTTTCCATTAGAGAATCTAGAATCTAGTAGTCGAATCTCAAAGCTCAAATCTCAAATCACTTCCACACACACAATGGTGCTGATGCACATTGTACAAGGTACGGAGAAACGGAAGAAACTTCTTAGCGTTATTTATTACGCAATTTATTACTGTCCAACTCACCTATATAAAAACCATCATGACAGTTCTGCACATACACGCAGACTACATGCTACAGACATATCTACGTTTTTTCATCCCTCTTGTTTGTTTACCTTCTTCTCGGCTCTTTTTATCACAGTGTAAATGTGCAGAGTACATAGACTGAACATTGTGAACATTTATGTAATAAATTATTCACCCACTAACATCCAACATGTAAACATGGAAAGTATTATTATTTATTATTTGCCTTACACCTTTCTGTACTTTCGCACTCCTGTACAATGTAAATACTAAATACACAAAACGTTACGTGGTACGCACCACGTCTTTACTCTTTACTGAATGTACTGTGGACAATGGACAATGTAAAAACTATTTATTTATTGTTACGATCGTAATAATAAAGTCCCACTAACGTTTTTTGATACATTTCAATTTGAAATTGGAAATGCAAAGCATAAAACAATGTCGAGTAGAAAGGAAATGTAGGAAGTTGAATGTAAAAATACTGACCGTCTGTATCTTTAACTTTACCTTTATCTGTATTGAATATTGACATTTGACATGTTAAAGACTAATAAATACAGACAAAGACAAATCTCCACCAGTCTACAGCCTACAATCTACAATCATGTCTAACAGTGATTAAAAGTCAAAAGTGTTAAAAGTTCTAATTCGACCACTCACGAGATTCGAGATGTCAATAAATTACAGCAGGGAAATCTCTAGTGTCAAATGAGTCAAGTGAGTCAAGTGAAAGACAATTGAGGCTCGAGTATTGAGCATTGAGCATTTAGTTTTTAAACTTTATATCCGCTCTTACAATTTTTATTACTCTCAATGGAAATGAGAAATGTGTGTTACATAAACTATAAAACATTTAATAAAATGTAAAGTGAGAGGATATAAATGTAGAATGGAGAATGGAGAGGTAAAAGTACTTTGTATGCATTTATTTATTTATTGGCTGACACATTTTTTTGAATATGGACTACAAACTACAATTGTTTTACTTGTTTATCTTTGTCCATTTGTTTTCTTGAACACTTGAGCTTTGAGCTGTACTACATTAAATAATATAGATTGTAAGCTGTAGACTTGGTCAACTTGAATTTTAAACGGGCGGAAAGGAGACGGAAAGAGCCAGAAACCAGACATCATCAAATTTTTTACATTTACAATGTACAAGAATGAGAATTTGAATAAGAGTAACAATAATAATAATAATAATAACAATAAGAGTGCAAACTAGAGTCTGTAGTATAGAGTCGTGCTAGTAACGGGAAGAAAGAGAATTTATGTATTATGTATTGTATTATGTACACTATAAATTTCAAGTGAAATGGTGTGATATTTTTCTCCTAGCTCATTCATTGTCTTTTTTCTTTAATGAGGTGTAATTGTTGTCTAACATATCTACAACATACAACATTCAACACACATTCTATTTTATATTATACAAGCAGATCATTTTTACGATAAGGAAGGAAAAGCTCAGGAAAAGTTTCATTTGACAAGTTATAACATTGTTAATTGTTCCTTGAACTTTTTTTCAAAAGTCATAATATTAATATGATTATGATTCATGATATAAAATGCTCACGCTATTGGGTATTGAGTCTCGAGCATTGAGTCAAGTGTTAATACTTTTATTTAATGCCGATGGATATGTAAAGTGTAAAATGTAAACAAGGCAAAAGTTATTATTGTGATTTTTATTACAGCATGTGTTTTGTGTTATGTCTTAGACATTGTTACACTTGCTAGTTGTTACTTGTTAGTTGAATCTGAATCGGAATCGGAATCTGAATATTATGCACTTATAACATTCGTGTTATTTCCTCTGGTGGAAGTTGGAAGTGCACATTTCTGAGCATTATGTGAATCATAATCATGCGCTTTATTCTTTATTCATTGCATAAGGTATGATATGATTTTCTTATTTCTTATGCGTTTATGATTTGTAGATGAATCCAATTGGATTGGATTCTTTTTATTTCCTCTGGGAATAATTTTAGTATGTCAATTGAGAACTGAGTGGAAGTCGACACTACTTTTCTCTCATTTTTTTCTCATGTCTATAGTCTATAGTCTATACTCCTTTTCTTTTAATATAAGAGGCCAGAGGTTGAATTTCTCTTACATGTTTTCAAAGGTGTATACATAATACACAAAGTATATCTGTAGTCTATAATATTATACATGTAAAATCGGTGAAAATTTCTCCTTGTTTTTATTCTTATTATATTGTCTTGAGTCTACAATCTACAAGTTGAGTAAAGTAGACGCAAACTGTTGAGTAGATATTTGCTGTATAGAGTATAGGCTATAGACAAGAACAGAGACCAGAGTGTGATATTATTTGGAACAGGAAGTTGTTTTCTTTCCCATCGATATCATTATTATGGCTATTGTTATTGTTATTTTATACCTACTCCGTTTTTGTTTTACATTTTACACTAATTTCCCTTACTCCACTTGTTGATCCGTCTTGTGTCGTGTGAGTTACAAGTTACACGAGCTTGCATGTGTCATTTCAGTGCATATTTAAATACGTATTCTGTATTTACTTATCCCAATTCTCTTGTTCTTCGTATCCATTATTATTACGTCTCCTGTGGAATACTTAATTTTTTCTGCTGGTAGATAGTAGACACAAAAATCATGTAAAGTAGGTAGCGGAATAGGAATAGGAAAAACGAAAAGTAGTAAAAAAACCCAACAGCATTTGATGGCTTCTTATTGCTTCTTTATTACGTGTTATGATGATAAATATGCATAAGTATACTATTTCTGATTCTTGACTTTTGCATATTTTTTGCGATAGCATGTTTTAAGTTTTGAGTTTTGAGTTTTGAGTTTGAAGATTGTCATCATTATTTGAATTTGTTTTGTTTTTGTATATTTTACTCTGTTTTTTTTTGCACATGCCATTTTCATACCGGTTCTTTTCATATTCTTGTCTTTTTTTAACTTCCAAGCTTCGTGTATTTTATGCGTACAGAACAAGTAGATTTTTTGCACCTATGCAATTTCAGTGTGTGTTTTGTCTCTAGTCTGTACATTAGAATTTACAAATGTACTATTTACTATTTGCATCAACAATCAAAATGCATGTACATTTTGTTTTGTAGATATAGAAATGTCCAAATCATAATAATATTGCTCTACAGTCTACGGTTTACGGTAACTGAATCGCACACACATGATGGTAAAAACTTAAAAGAATAAGTCTAATCTATTGCATTTTTCTCCTCTCTTATCTTATCGCCATTCAAGATTCAAGATTCAAGTTGTCGTGCTGTCTTGTTGAAATTATGCAAAAAGTAGTGCTGAAAGTATGCTGGATTCTTAAGTTTTCCCCTAAAAAATTTTGAGCTTGAGCTGACTTGAGCTGAGTTTACTTCTTACTTGAACAAGTGGTAGTAGCAGTCGTTTGTCGATTTTTCTAAGTAATAATAATAATAATAATACTCCTGTACTGTATTATACAAACTACAACTTTCAAGACAAGAGACATTACAAAAATGATGATGGTGCTGATGCTGATGATGCATATCAAGAATCGACAATCGACACTCATATCACGCTCAACGTGTGAATTGTAAATTCTCCATTAGCATGAACATTACATTATCATTAATTTTACTGTACATAAAGTGTTCAGTGTTCAGTGTTCAATGTGCAGTGAGTAATAATTGTGCACTTGCTGAACACTAAATACTAAACATGCACAAGAATCTTACAAGAAACAGGAATGTAGGAGGTAAAAGGATAAGTAAAATTAGGAGATTGAACAGTGAATTCAAAAGTAAAATTTACATCAAAGTCTACATTCTACATTCTACATTAATCCACTACCAGAAAGTACGCAGCACATTGTACACACATTGTATACTGTATACGTCTGTGGATTTTGGAGTAAAGTTGAGGAAAATGCCGTTAATGGATTGTTTCCAAAACAGTTTCCAAGGAAAGCTTTCTCTGTGAACCGAAACGAAGGAAGAGAGTACATACATATTATGACAATACAGAGTACAGAATACAGAATTTTATTATATGTTGTATATTGTAAGTGTGATGCCTCTTGATTCTTGATATAGAAAAGTTGTATTATGACTTTTACAGTATGAGTGATGTAATGATTACTATGATTATTATTTATTCCGTACATCTAAATTTACTGTAACAATCCCAATGCTATTTCTTGTTTACTCATCTTGCTCATGCTCATGCTCTCGCAGATCTGCAATCCAATCTGCGCCAGCTTGAAACAGATATTATTATTATTATATTTAACTAATACACTTGTTAAACTTTGTCATTTGTCTATATTTATTTCAAAAAAAATTATACTTTTCATAGGATTTCCTTTTAAAGCTATCGTATTTTGTATTTCCGTAGACAAACACAAACACAAGTTTTCATTTATTTATTTTTCAATGTCCTGATGCCTGATGCATTTTAATCACATATTATTTACTTTGTACTTGGAGAAACGAAAAAGACAATGCAAATATTTATCATTTTGGTCTTCACCTTGAGTCTTAAGTTCATTCTTATCTCGATCAAACTCGATGCGCTTTACTTTAGGAGACTCATTTTGTTCTCAATGAATCTGTTGTATAACTTGTACAATAATATTTAAAGGTGTCAAAAATTTGTAAAGTCTTCATCTTCTTCTTGTTCTTCATCCTAGCGGAAGCAATTCAAAAATTCAAGTCTAGTTCTGGCTTCTATCAGACTTTGAATTTGAATGGGAAGATCAAAGATGAAAAGAGAGTTGGGATTTGGATGTACTTTTGTATTATGCATATCCGGCTCTCGTTCTTTTCTCTTTGACAACTGACTATACATTTTCATACCTTTCTGTTTCTTTGAAATTTTCCGATGCGAGGAAAAAAGTGTAAGTTTTGGAGTTGCAATCTGCTTTTTTCCCCACTAAAACTCCTTCATAATATAATTTTAAGATTCTTGATTCTAGATTCTAGATTCTAAATTCTAATGCAAATTTATCCAAGCAGATGAAAAAGAAGAAAGAGGATGATGAAGAAAATGTGCAATCAAAAATCAAACTGTCATGTATTTTGTGTTTGTATTTTCCTCATTTTGGAATCCTAATTCTAAAATTGACGTCGTCGGTTTTGTTTGTAGAGACTTTTAGTTTTCGCCTTCTCGACTAAGAGTTTGAAATCGACATGTTGCAAGTTGGGAAATAGGAAAGGAATTCGTCACATTCGAGCAAGCGAGACATTTTTGTAGGAATACGTAACACAATATACAATATAAAATTGAAAAGACTGCATTGATGAATCCTGAATACTGAATCCAAAAGGATGAAAATGGAAAATGGGATGATACTTTTCTGTTTTGTGCCTATAAATATAAATTTGAGGAGGAAAATAATCCTTTATTGTTATTCTTTTTGCTATTGCGGATGACGGTGAAGCGGTGAACGGTTGACAGGATTCAAACTTCAAAGTGCAAGTGCAAATCCAAATTTTACTGATTCATCATCACTTTCTGTCTATATTCTATTTTCTATGAATAATCATTGAGTGACTCTTAGCTCATTTTCCTCAGCATCATGTTTTATTATGCAAAATGTGACAAAGAAGAAAAAGAGGAAGATTGGAATGAAATTGAGATTGTAAATTTTGAGTTGCGAGTTCAGTCCTCTCCATTTCTAAAAAGTAGACATAAAGCCTCAATAATAAGAATAAGAATATCAACAATGGACAGGTGTTAAGAGTTAAGAGTTATGCAAAGCGTTAATCGTTTATCGTTCTTTACTCGTTGAAAAGTGGAGGAAAAGAAAGATATTGTGTACAGTTTGGAGTTTACAAATACACATATCAATGCACTTGAATTGAGCATTGAGCATTGAGCATTTGGAGAAGTTCAGGAGGCGCAACGAAAAGGAGTAGCTCTAGACGCAACTCAACTCAACTTCAACTTGAGCATTGAGCATTGAGCTTCAACTTGACTTAAAGGTCAATTTTTTCCACTCTTCGTTTATCAAGCGTGTGGTTCTTCTTCTTCTTCGTCTTCTTCTGCTTCTTTGAAATGAAAAACGGCTTTGACTTTTCCTTGTTGTAGATGTAGTTTGTAGATGTAGATGAATGCGGTACATTTCTGTTTAGTTATTTTGAAGGAAGGAGCAAAGGAATGAAAATACATGAGATGAGGCTCAAATCTCAAATCTCAAAGATTATGTAAAGGAACGGTTAGGAAGCTGTAGGCTCAAGGCCTTGCTATTTCCCTGTTGTCTCTTGCTGTTGTGTGTTGCACTTTTGCTGCGAAGGATAAGCTGAGATGAGCAAATCTCTCTTCTTTTGACACCGGCTGATATCTTGTGTGTCTTGACTTGTGTGTTGTGTGTTGTGTGGTGTTTATGTTGTGGTTATCTCTTTTACCCTTATCATTTATTCCGTTTCCTCTACATTAAATGTTAAATGTAAAATGTAATACTGGGTGCCCACAACCTCATATCAGATTATATAATATATAAAATACGCATACACCATACACACTCACACACTTGTTTCTAGAAAATATCTTGATCTCGCATCTCAAATGCACCGTATTTCGTATTTTGTACTTGTAAATCCGCACGCATTATCTAAAATCTCTACCTGTGTGCAGTAGGTAGTTGATATATAGGGAACAGTGGTAGTAGTTTCATTTGGAATGGAATATGGAATGAGAAGAATTGTCTAACTGCACAGATAAAGATACAGTAACTAAAAGGGCAATTGAACAATAAATAGACGCGGAATAGAAGGAATCCCAGTTTCTGGCTTTGATTCTAATTTATTTTAGATGGATATCTGATGGAATCTAGAATCTAGAATCAAGAAGCAGGAGCAGACGAGACAGGTGAACTGAGTTGAGCTGAACTGAGCTGATTACAAAAATGAAAGAGTAACGTTTTCTCGTGTGTTTTCTGTTTTGTACTTTGTGCCAATGGCAAAAAATTGGCATCTTCTCGTCCTTTTCTTGTCTTTTCTTTTGTTCCTTTTGTTTTGTTTTGGTTTGTCTAATGTCCGATTGCCGATTGTCGATTGGAATGAAATGTATTGTTGTTTCTGCTCCCAGCATTTATTTATTTCATTCTTCTCCTTCTTTGTGTAGATGAAAAAGATTTTATTGTAACGGGCGAGGGATGCGGGCATTTTGAATTTTGAATTTTGAAAGCTGATCAAAGTTCGATGTTTGATGTTTGGTGTTCGGATTGATAAAAGATGTTTGAATCTTGGCCCCATCGTCCATCTATCCAATCTAATATCTAATCTAATCTAATCTACGTATGATAATTAATAATGATGAATGTTTGATGGGAGTTTTATGAGGAGTTTAATAAGTGCCCTAGGCCAACGTTTATCCTTTATCATTTATGGTTTACGGTAAATAAATGGCTGGTCTCTGGTCTCTAGTCTCTGGGTCATATCATATGACGGAATACGGATATTATTGCCACTCTTTTTATACAATCTCATAATAATTCCTTTAATAATATTGAATGGAATTCAGAAAAAACGGTGATTCCAAATTCATATCAAATATCAATCTGATCAAAGAAAGAAAATTACGTAATTTGTAACTTGTTTACATTCAATTCTTTCCCTTTTTGTCAGATTTTATAGCTTGGAAAATAACCATCTATAAAATGAGATGAGTCGATCGTCTTTTTTTATAAGTTATAACGAAATGTTCGGAACGAGATTCCAACTTCAACAGAAAAACTTTTCATTTCCAAATGAAAGAGAAAGAACAAGAAGAAAATGCAAATCTAAATGTTGTTTTCTTGGCTCATTTAATATGGATGAATTTATGAATAATAATTTTCGAGTGTATCAAGAATTGAACAAAAAAATCAGTTAGCTCTGATTTACAATAAAATTATTCCTCTTTACGGACAGCTCTACTTCTTTTTAGAATATATTAATATTTAATTATTGGGAAGGAACAACATAAAATAATGAATTATTGGTCAAGTATGACAACTTTTGACCGAGTCCAATCTCCAATCTGCTATTTAACGTTTAACGTTAATCCATGCATAAATTTGCAAAAGTCAAGAGTCAAAAGTACAACGCAACGGTGGCAAAATTGTTTCTCTTGTAATAATAATAATTGTACACTTTTTTTCAATGTTTAAGTTTGGATAGAAACATTAATTCTTCGTTTGCATGTTTCTGCTTGTTAACAGGCGGAAAATTATACCAATTTTACTAGATAGAGTTATTATCGCTAATAGTATCGCTATCTAACGAGAACGACAACTGACAATTTCTATCTCGTTTATAGATATAAAAATGTACGTACATTTTTAAACGGATGAAGGCTAAATAATTGTGATCAGGAATATGTTAGTAATTTGTTGTGGCAATTAGAATCTTGTAACTTTATTTAGCTGAAAATATGAAGAATCAAGCATCAAGAATGCACATAACATGGTAACTTTGTCTGCTCGAGGTTTGGGGTAAAAACAGGAAAAAATGGAAAGTGAAAATGCTCAAGAGAAATAATTATTGTCGTCTCCTCCTTTTAAACATCTTGAAAGCGTCATAAAAATAATAATAATAATGGTCACATTATGTGAAGATGATAAAGTTAATTTCATAGAATGTGATTAGCTTGATGAAGAGATGGAATACGTAATATCTAATATCTCGTATGCGTGAGTCTGATTATGATTAGAGTTTAGAGTTCGCCTCCATCCAAAATATCTATGTAATATGTATTACATTTATGTAATTTACAAAAAAAATGTAGGTAAAGAATAATAATGGTTAATTGTGAGTACAAAGTACAAATTCACACTTATACTTTTACAATTGCATAGCCTACAGTCGACAGTGTAGAGTCTAGAGTAGAGAATTTAAATACTACATACATTGTATTTTGTGTACATATTACACATGAAAGGATGAGGTAACAAACAACAAACCTAAAGAGAGAGAGAGGACCTCTTAACTTGACTCCACTCGACTCGTCTTGACTGATTGCCGCATCATTTTCCTAAGTAAATTTTTGGAAAGTGAAGGAAAGTTAAAAAGTACAATTATGAGCATGATTATGAGCATGATTATTGTTATATAATGGATGAGTACAAGGAATAGGAATATGTAAAAATACCATTAAATACACAGTCGTGTAACACAATATTATAATAATAAATTGTCATGTGTATAATGATTTCATGTACATGTGTCGTATTTTCATATTGAAATGACCTATTACAACATTTTATTCCACTCTTCACTTTATCATCGACCAGCAATATGCTTATTTTTTGTCATGGATGCATCTTCAAACTTTAAATTATCATGGGATTTTTCCTTATGTTCATGTGGAAGGTATAAAAGATAGGATTTGCAAAAATTAGCATGTGTTTGAAAAACACGTATTGTATTGTCTATGAATATGAACGGCGAATAAAATAGTGAATAAGCATAATTACGGATGCACAATGCACAAGAGTAAATAAATAGGTAAAAATCAAACGTGCACTCACCATTCAACCATAATGTAGGATATTTTGTAGGTATGATTGTACAGTGTGCAGTGTGCAGTAATCATTGATTATGTTTGACGGCGGACAAAACCATATATTATATTATTTACTCGGTTGGCCTCATAATCCTGAATGTGTGGTTACCTTTGTGTTGTGTTGTTCTGTTTTTTCTGTATTCTTCTGCCTGTTGTGTGTTGTGTACTATACGTACTCTCGGATGGCAAACTAATTGTGGGCAAGTTGAATGGAAAATAAATATATAGATTGACTAAACACTAAACTCCAAACTCCAAACTAGAGATAAACACACGTGTGTGCGTATTTATTCCACACATTCGCAAAAAGTTTATGATTACAATTATCTCATGGAAGAAAACAAGACAAGAGAAAAGAGAACGAGTTTATTATCCACATCTAGTCACTATTCAAGCACAGAGCATTAAGCATAGGAAATTCATTCAAACATGATTAGTCTATAGAATAATATTAACATTTTACTTGTGACTAGTGAATCACAGTTCTCATTTGATATTTGGTACTTGAAATCTCTCATGAGAAACCCACAATGATTATCATAAATGTCAGAATTATCTCAAGCTCCAAGCTCAAGTCTCAAGTCTGAACAACATGTTCCTCTTAAATCTTAAATAATGCACAAAGTAAGTAGCAGAAGATGATCAAGAATCAAGATTCTATATTCTAGATTCAGGATGATCAGGAGTCCAGAAGCCCAATTTACCTCGGATTCTGATTCTGATTCTCTGAGCTCGCCAAAGTGTTTTTCATATTACGTGATCGTTGGTCGTGTTTTATGGTGAATTGTGACTGTGAAAATGAATGCAGACTGCATTTTTAATTACAAATTACAAGTCAGGACAATTTGTTTAACCTTTTCTTTTTGGGTTCATCTTCCATCTCGCAGTTAAAAAGGTGTAATATGCGGATATTTACATTGGAAAATATTACACACACACTCTTTACAAAGAGCATTGAAACCATTTACCTTTAAATTTTAGACTGGATTCTCTTAGTCAATTTTCCCAACTTGTTGTACAAATACGAATACGAATACAAATGTTGAAGGAATTTTGCCTTGCAAGTTTAAAGTCATATTCGTATTCATAAACAGAGACAATAATTTTACGAGTAAGTGAAGAGAAGTCGAGAGCGGAAAAAGAGGAAGAAGATGAAAGTCATTTTTAGGAAGCGAAGCTGAGTATTGTTTTCGTAAGATACGGCTGGCTGGGTGTGTACATTGGGGTAATGTGAGA
>JAQGBH010006887.1:0-11790 GCA_034698265.1 Sminthurinus aureus
GCCAGAATAATGGCTATTTCTCTAGCGTCATTCCGACCCCCTCGCCACCGGATACGGATTTTATGAGAGTGTTGGATAATACACACACACACACATGACATGGTTGATTGTTGACTGTTGACTGTGGAATTTTTGCCGGTGCATGCATTTATGAAAATGCAGAGGTGCATATAGAAAATACACAGAAAATATTTGCATTCTAATTACAAAACAACAAAAAGACACAACAACACGGTAGTAAATAAATAATAGACAATATTATCAACAATGTTCTTTATATCATCAATCATCTATAATCTATACTAATTACATATGTATATTTCAGATTTATGTAAAGATTACTATTTTATGTGATGTTTTGATATCAAATATTATAACACAGTTCACAGTGTATGGAATCTTTGACTTCCAAAGCCACACAACACACAAAAGTTATTGTGTCACTAATAATTGTAATTTACATTTTAAAAACAAAACACAAAATAGTAAATAAACATCAACATTGCAGACTGTGTATTTGTAAAGTTATTTTCTAAAATGCTACTAAAATTTGAGGCATGGACTATGTACTTATGTTTCTGTTGCACAAGTCTTAAACATTTTAATATTGTAGGTGCAACAAACATCTTTGAAATGGTATTGACTCTGTTTCTCTGTTCAAGTTCATGGTTTTCAAGATTCAAGATGAAGGTGAACAGAGTTACAAATAGATATGAGTACAACTGAAAAGTCAAGTTCAAGGCCCGAGACTCTTCATGAGTAACAATGTACAATATACAATATGCTGTAATGAAAACAAAGTGTTTTATTTTGTAACTACTTTATACTTTATTTAGGAATAAAAACGTGTATCCGTGACTTGGACACACTCAACAGCTTAATTCAAAAAGTGTTTAAAATGTTTTTGCTATGTCTGCCATTTTCTAAAAAATCCTCCTTTCGTCTTAAATCGTACCAAAATGGGTACTTTAGAAATTAGTGCTGCTTTTGTATTTGAAATGTTTAAATGTCCGATTTTATGCGAATAATTTGCGTGTTGTGTGCACCAAAGCATTGACTGATGCTATTTCCTGTGTACTTTTACGTTGCTTTTGTTTAAATAAAAAATCTCAATCCGTCACCCTTGCAAACTTCAAACTTTGACATGAGACAAACATGATGTAGAAAATCAAGTCATATGTTGCTCATTAGTCATGCTTCTCCAGAATTTTTCAGCTTGCGTTCACATTTGCTATTTCATATTTAATACGAAGCTCACAATTTTTCATACGTTGTACATTGTACCACAATATAAATTTTAATGGCATATGTAGAAATCTGTTAAATCTACAGGAATGTAAAACCAACATTTTTTATAAATCACAACTCACAACAAAATAAATCCACTACCCCAACATCCAACATAGGAATTAAAATCAAAAACCCATCATAAAATAAACAACAAATGCGTATTTTTTGTCAAACTAATTTATTTGCATACTGTTTACAAGTTGTCTAGCCATGCGGATAATTCGTCCATGACTTTTCCTTTTAAGAGTGATGATGAACAGCAACAAATTAATTGTTTGGTCCTCTTGTACACTTCCACATGCTATACACTGTACACTATGCAAATCAAACTACTATCAAGCTTCTATGAATTTGTTGTTTTTACAATAAAAGCCTGTAATTCTCAATAAGCAATATTATGGTTTATGGTATATTGCAGTTTACAGTGAACAGTGTGTTTATATTTTATATGTTGTGTATGCATCTCTTTACGCTTTAATCATTGCAGGTTGGAGCGAGTTTTTTGCCGTATAATTTCAGTGGAATTTTTTGCCGTTTCATTACCATATGCATAATCATATGATCAGTGTAGGACTCATGACTCATTCCTTTATGGAATGTGTGTTCGTAAATTTTTGTTTACACGTGTTTAGAGTTTCAACCTAAAACATAAATTATAAGAAATAAGCATTCATCTGTATATTTTCTGTATACAACATTGTTGTGTCATGTGTATGTAATTTTCAATTCAAAATTTCAAAATTTTCAAAGCACTGAAATTCTTGTTGCATGTCGAAACTTGAAACCATTACAAATCACAAAGGAAACACTGGTTTTTTACTGGAAAAATGGACACCTGAGTTTCAGAAACCATTTTTTGACGTTTTAATACTACGCATAATAATTATGACTAATTGGAAAAGTTTGAGAAGCGACACGCAGAAACGTCAACTTCACCTTTGGAATTTCTGAATAATATTATTTGAAAAATCAAATTGTTGATTCATGATTTTAATATCATGTACGAGTTTGGATTTTGAGCCATAAAAAATCATGCGTACTAAGTCGGACATTTTATTTGACGTCTTTGATAGAATTAAAAATTAAAACTTGTAACTGAAGCTGTGTTAATACTTTTTGATGAAAAATATTACGTCTCTTGTAAAATTTATTATGTGTTTGTACAAATAATACCTTTTGGATGTTTTTTTTGTTTGTACAGGAAATTGTTCTAATTTTTTGTTCCCTGTGATGCGTTTCATGATTCGCAATAACCTACACGATTTACTTTGTAGCTGTTCGATTTTCGATGCAAAGTTAAAATTTAGAAAACACAAAATATTCTGACATATTTGTTAATATTTTTCTTTGCACGTTTACTGCTGAGAAATTTTGCTCAACGCTCAATAGAAACAAATATGGGATCGAAAAGCCTCAGAATATTAAGAAATTCATGAGTTTCCAAATGCATGTGCATTCATTTTATTGTCAGGAAAATGGCGAATGTTTCTTTTCATGAATAGTGGATAGTTTGATGTACATTATTCCAAAATGTATCCAATATTAACTTACAATGTTCACCGTAGAATGTGGACTTTGCTCATAATATTCATGTGCAATGTACAATGTACAAGTACTTACTTTTTCCATGTCATGGTATGTGGTTACGGAAAGGAAAAGGTTAACCTTGAATAAGAGAGAGTCTCATTCGTAAAAATGTTGAGATGTATAATATCCAATGTGTCTAACGTGTGGAAAATTATCGCATGTGGAATAAGTGTTTTAATGATGTTCCTCTGTCTTTTTTCCTTTTAATTGTTGTTACTGGACTGGTTTTCATGCTTCATGCCTCAAATGTGTGCACTTTTTCTGGATGGAATTTTATGAGCTTTGAATAGGAAACATAGAAATAACAAAAAAACTAAGAATAAAGCAACGCATCCGCAAAACAAAAAACATAATGTAAATTGTTGAATTAGACAGTTTTTCTTTCTTTATTCTTAGCAAAGTGTACTCTTTTTCATCTCAAATATACAATATATATAGCAATGGCAATGTCAGATGAAAGACAAGCGACAAGAATCTAGAATCTTGAATACACAAGAGCAAGACAAGAAAAAACGACTTTAGAAAGATGCTTTTGTTGTTTACGTTTTCTACATCCATGTATAATAATATACAATATATAATGGATACTTGCAGAATAAATTTCAACTAGTCATCATCGCTTACAAAAGGAAAAACTAAAAAGTATTTTATATCTGAGACAAAGCTTATTTACAGATTTGTATTTAGTTTTATTTGTTGTTGGTTTACTTGAACTCTTTATATGTTATATTCTAAACATACATTGTACATTATGCACGATATTGATAAACTGGACTGAATTTTATAGCTTCATCAGAAAAGCAAATAAACAATAATATTTATTAGAGGTGACGAATACACAAAACAAAATACAAGAATTTTTCCTCCAGAGAAATTGCCATTTTCATGATGGATGGTGGATGAGAATAATCAAGTTAAGTGGAACAAAACAAAAGAGTTATAGCGGTGGGAAAATTATTTTTCACAACTATTTTATTTCAATATAATATTATATGAGAATATATTATATGAACCTGTGATGTGCTGGACAACAAGCTTGAATAACTCTAAAATTCTGAAACAAGGAACAAGTATAAAGTTAATTAAAAGGCAAAGACAATGAAACTTTAATACATACAAAGTTGTTGTACAATGTACAATATTTATGATCAATACACATCAGATTTCCAATTTTTTATTTCTAATTCGGTGTAAATTTTTAGTGGTACAAAAAGGTCGATATCTGAGTCTCTTGAGCTCTACTTTATTTGTTCACAAGCCACAAGCACGTGAACGCAAACTGCAACTACTAAAATGTAATTTCAAGACATAGTATGCACATATAAAATACATTTATATTGATTGACAACTGTTATTGTTACTATTGTTTGCATACTTTTGCGTCATTTAGCTTTCTTGCATTAATGTTCCATTGGAATTCTTCTGCTCCTACAGTTCCTATAATTGGCAATATTATTCCGTTTCTGAAAACTTCTTACTTCTTGCACTTTGAAATATGCAACAAAACCGAGAGCCGAGGATATTTTTATACCTTGGAAAAACTACTTTCTATTGAGAAACAAAGTAGCAATGAACAATGAACTCATTTCTAGAGCCAGCTAACTTGGCATAAAGTGGCTCGTAGAAGCTCCCGAATTTTAAATCATGCTTACAATTATGAATTAAGGAAGGGTTAAATTTCTATTGATTTTAGCACCTGTCGAAAATATGACCATCTGACTTTTTCAGTTACTTTGAAACACCCTACTTCAACTGCTGACTACACATTATACAAAAGTATATTGTCAAGTAGTTTGTAATTTGTAATCAATTTAATATTGATTCATATATTTCAGTATTTTCTATGTTAACTTTCCCTGTTATTTTACTGGTCAATAGTCAATAATAAACGCAGGTGTGTGCATTTTTAGAGGGTATAATAATATATATTCAATATTCAGTACATTTATGCATAATTATATGCTCTAATTTCTAACCTTGAGTACAAAAAATGCAACTCATCGTCACAAAAGCTTACTTAAGCGGAATGTATTCTATAACCCATTGATGTACTGTCGCTCATTCTGAATAATCAATAAACATTCGAACTTACTGAAGGCGTAATTTCTGGTCGACTTTCTCTCCTTTCTTCCTTTCGTTGTCAAGTTCTCTAAATATTATGAAAAACGAAAGACATCTATCTTTGTGTTCATAATTCACATCTATAATTGAAGGCTGAATTTTATAATGGCTATAATGGCCTGTTTTTATTATTGTATAAGCGAAACGTCGTGAATGAATGAATTTTGAATGACAAAAATTTTAGACTACACTTAAATTTGAGCAGACATGAATAATAAATAAAAATATAGAAGCTTATGTCTCAAGTTACTCCAATATACCTCGAACCTCGAGCATTGAGTTTCGTTACTGTTTGTTTTGTCGTAAAAATTGGGAGAAAACGGCACGGCTGAAACTGTTTTCAGTGAAAGTACAGTTTCCATTTTATTTTGTATTACAATCAGATTATCTTTTGTTTAACCTACTTGACTTGCTATTTTCTGATGTCTCATTTGATATCATAGAAAATTGGCAATAGTAATTATTATTATTATTAGAGATCAGCAAACTGATTAACCCAAGTATTCGCGAAATACACATATCATATAAAACACATTTACTCTGAAAAGTTTATTTAAAAAATCTATCAAACTGGAGAAATTACAAGGACTCATCAGCGGCTTTGTAGTGGCTGATGTTCATTATAATCCTAATCAGCAACACTCAAAGAGTTCGTTTGTTTCAAATTTTAGCCCTGTTTTAGAGGACAAAGTTCAATATGTGTACACATATTTTAAACTTGCATACTATTTTTGTGCAGTGCCCTTTCGATTCCAAACACGAAGTAACACTACAGGCTCTGCATTTACACTAAGGAAGAAGTTATTTCAACAGGTAAAAACAATGAAATGAAGCCCACAAAAATAATAATTTCTACAGTTTTTAAACTCGTCTTAAAACCATTCTGTGTTCTTTACTTAGATTTTCTGTTATGTAAATTACGCCTGGGGCCTTTACAAATATGTTCCATCGTTATATGCTACCAAATATAATCAATCTCGGTGAGCCAAGAATTTTAGCTATAATCAAATTTCCATAATTTGTCTACTGTCTGATAATAGTCCAAATTTTGTTTCATCTGTGCTGAATAATATGGAAAAGAAGTTGTGTAAAATATCTAATCCTAAAAATGTTTGTATGCGTTATAGAATTGCTTCATTTGATTTTGTGGCACTTTTGGCAAGTTTTGGTTGTCGAATTTCGTTTATTTACTTCATGACTAGAAAACAGGCAGGATTTCTCAAAATCATCAATTTTGTAAGAGAAGATCAAAACAATAGTAAACAGATTTATCAGCAGGGAAAGGTGAGTCAAGTCTCAAGTCATTGTGAACGAAAAGATACGTACGAAAAGTATTCCGGAAAAAAACACAAATAATTCTTGTACGAATCTTAGTATACAAAATATAGAACATTTGTTTCTTTGCTTTATATTTTAGTTAACTTGGATTGTTGGAATTTGGACATGCGTTTATTGTACAATGGGGGCATTTTATACGTTAACAGGAATAAGTCGATCAAACGTCTCTAATTGGAATGCACAGTCCTTATGGGCCACATATTGTGGTCAAATGAAATTCAATTTGTTCCTCTTGGAAAAAAATGAGCCAGTATCTTTTCAAGAAATTACTGTGATTGATCACATAGGCACCATCTTGTATTTGATATTGAAATGCTACAACCTGATATGTTCACATTTTATAGGCAATGGATTTTTCGTTATTTCTTTATTGTTGCATCATATTTCAAGAGACTTTCAACAACTTATGAGTAGTACAGGAGAAAATATAGACATGGTAAGGAAATAAAAATATACACTATCTATATCTACAAGTATCGTGTATATTTTCATCACTGCACGATGCACGGCACGTAAAATATGAGCTGTATGTATGTGTTTGCTTCAATTTTCAGTTTGTTTAATTCTACTTAAATTTTTCATGTATAGGTAATCGAAAGGTTTTGGAAGCTCAAACATTTTACTACCGAAATAATAAATCCAATATATGGCAGCATGATATTGTTCTGGCTGATGGAAGGGCTTCCATATTATTCTGGAAATCTTGATGCCATATTTTTTGAAAAAAATGCTGCAAAAAAAATTAGGAATATCGTATACATCTGTAACTTTTTCTTGACCCTTCTCATCGCTGCGGATGCTCATTACAAAGTAAATTGAACTGAAAAATCAGCAGTACTCTAGTAGTACTATATAGCCTTTGATCTTTGATCTCAACAAAATGCTTGTACATGTAGTATGCAGTGTCCGTAAAACATGTAAAAATGACGTGTTTTCAGATTTCTCAAATGAAAGATTGGCTGATGGAGCGAAGGACTAGAATAAGAATTTCGGAGATGGAGTTTGTCATGATTATGCATGCGTTGTCACCAAGTCAGTACCGTTTTGATTCTTGATCGTATTTTTACAGCATTTTAAAAAATGATTTATAAACCCTTTGTAGCTTTATTATACACAAACTATTATACACAAACTAAATTGTGCATGTTATACTTACAATTTTGTTTATACAGGTGAGGTTGGGCTCAAAAGCTACGGATTCTTTACAGTCACATTCGAATTTCTGTCGACCCTTGGAAATGTTATTTTAACTTATGCCATTATTTTAATTAACTTTGCGAATGCGGATCAGATTTCCTTCTACGGATACAATAATATTTTGTAGTTTTCAAACGAAAGCTATTTCACTGTTTTTTCAATATTTTCCCTGTTCCAATTTCCTTGTAGTTTTCAAACGAAAGCTATTTCACTGTTTTTTCAATATTTTCCCTGTTCCAATTTCCTTGTAATGAAATACAAATTACCACCGGAAAAATAATAAAACACACACACAGTTCATTTTTAAGTAAGCAATTTTCAACAATCAATGTTGTTTTTATTAAATTAAAATGAATCATTATCATAGTATATTACATGGTTTAAGGTTATAATAGTATTATGTTAAGTATATTCAGCACACTGGACATTGGGGTAGTGTAGAGTGTAATAATGATGTAATAAGTAGCAATTCAAGGCTCTCCAATTATAGATAACAAGGCTGCTTTGTAATCCCCGCTGGTTTCCGAATTTACTGCGGAATATAGAGTTTTGTTATAGATATTCATGTACTCTTTTTTTATTGTACCCAAGTCCAGTTCACTTCTTGATACAATTATTCGAACTAAAGTTGAGTCGTTGGTTCCAAGTCCTTTCATGGCACCTTCCAAGACTTCCGCAAAATATCTGAAAAAATAAAGGCAGAATAATAGAGAGTGAAGACTCGACTCTCATTGCATAAGATAACTGGATATTTTCCCCAAAAACGCTGTTAGTTATAAAAAGGCTGCATATAAAACTTTTTATAGTTCACAGATTACCTGGCTCTATTTTCCGCGCATTTTATGATGGAAAGAATGGCGTATTGAAGTGTACCAGAAAATTCTGAAAGAGAAGGAAACACCAAGTTACGAACAAAATCATAAAAAGCATAAGAATCATTATATTAGATATTAGAAAGAAAAATAAAAATGTTGAGGAAATTGTTCATTTTCTGATGCCTTTTTTGACTGCTTCTTCCAATGTTCTTCCAGAAATTTTTCGATACTCATCGAATATAAGTCGCAGTTGTGCAAACGATTGATGGGCGAGAAGGACGACAAAGGTCTCTTCGTCTGTACCTAATTTGGCTTCACCAGCTTTGTAAAGTTTGTCTGCTTGTTCTTTTGCCCTGTCTCGGTACACGCCGCTTTCATCCCGGACATTGGTCAAAAGAAGAGTTAGCAGTCGCTTGTAGTCACCACTAACTTCACTCTGTACCGCTGCCTCCAGAGATTTTCCATATCTTTGCTGATAAGCCTGAGTTATCTGTTGTAACTCGTGATTTGAGTGCGTGCATAATACCTATTATTTATTTTTTTAAAAACAAAAAGCATTGTTTAATTAATAATCATAATAAAAAGTCCTGATCAGAGATGACACAACACCAAATAAAGGCACAGTTACTACAAACCGTTATAACCTCCGTGAGGACGCTCTCATTTGTCCCTAATCCTTTCATTGCGTCATAAAGCTCATGTGACAGGTAATCCCAAGGTGTTTCCATTAAAGCAAGGACCAGTTTTTCAAATTTTCCACCAAGCTCACTTTTCAAGTCCTTGATCAAATCCTTAGAATAACATGAGAACAAAATTTCAATTTATGCAATTTACGAGACTTCAAATTTTTATTGACTATTTCATGTTGAAAATATACCATGCATTTTGTACAATTATAAATTATACATACCCTTCCAAATTCATGTTTAAAAGCTGCACTAATTTCTTGTCGTTGGGGATTTGATCGCTTTGTCAAAGTATCAACAATTGCCTTCTCATCTGTCAAATTGTACAATTAACATTAATATTATCAGTTAATTATTAACGTCATACACATAGACTTTTCTGTGAAATATTGTGTCGTATTCCTGTTATAATTTGTACCAGTTCCAAAGCCCTTCATTGCGGCTCTAAGAGCTTTTGCATCATTTAATGCCACAAAACCTGGAGCTGGAGAAACTGTTGGATCCTGAAAATGCAATCAAAATATCCTCCATTTTTACACCCTTTACGTATATTGTGCGTATGTATTAAATTTTCAACGTAGGTATTCATTACAAAAAATTTCACTTTTATTTTTGCTGAATTGCATATTTTTGCAAAAATATCACAGTATACACTGTTCAAATGTAACAATTGTGAAAAAAAATCTTGTCCACTTACGAGATAAAGGGAAGCCATTATGTCACAGAATAAGGAGTTTAATCACTCAACTTTTTGCAAAGTAGTTTTTTTAATTGAAAATGTTTTAGTGTCAAAAATCACTCCTCTTTTTTCAGTGTGTATTAGAAAATCCGCTTATGAAATTAAATAAGACACAGCAGAATAGTAAATAACAAAGAATATTTTTCTGTTTACTGAAGCTAAAACGTCCTGGTACTGTACTGAGAAACTTGCATGAATCACTAAACTTGACTGGTAACTTAAATTTAGACTCTATTGCTTCCGGTCTTTATTCTGTCTCTACACTCTACACAACATACAAAATGCAGTTATAGTGGAGGTGGAATATATCTACCAAGTCAAAATAACGATAGGCCAGATTTAAAATTACAGCTCATATATACAGTACATATAAAAACGAAGCTATACAGTTTTATACTGGTATATTATATGACACATAATAAGCATGTATGGCGTCAAACTACATGCGTTTATGTATATCTATAATCTATATGAAAACTAAACAAGAAAACCAGATGCATCACCAGCCTAATACTTGAGTTGTTGTGAACCTGAAAAGTTCTATACTCGTGTGTACCGTAAAACAGTGCGAAATTCGTGTTACCGTACCCGGTACAATCTACATTGTACATTATACATGTTAAATGTTAGCTATAGCGAACGAAGTTACAAAAGCACATTTGTTTACATAATGATATTGCTGCGACAGGGAGTTTTGCAGTTTTTATTTTTTCTCAACAAGCCACGGGAATTTAAAATAAGACTATGCAGAAAGATATTTACAAGTTTTTTTTTCTCAGAAATTTGTACGAGTTTCTCACTCTCGAGTCCCGAGATCTTTCTTTCCTTCCTTCCTTATGATTGCCCTTTTATTTATATTTTATATGTAAATGTGTGTGTATGAATTCGCCAGCATAAAACTATAGCTATGAATTAGATACATACTATACATTTCATTTGTGTTTGCTGTGTATAGTGTATATATTAATGAATATCCGAGATCCGAGTTGAGTACAGAATAAAAAATGTGATGGGTTTTGAATGGTTGCCAAAAAATGAACTGGAGTGATATACAAAGTTGAAAGAGGAAACAAATGTTTACATAAAAATTATGTACATAAGTACATAAAACATAAGAAAATGCTCAACTCATTTTTTAAGCTAAAAAATTACCCGATTAATTACTAATACTATGAGCCCAAAGTAAAGGATTTCATCTTGTCTCTTGTTTCATAATTGACAATGTGTAGAAATTATTATTCAAATTTCAAATTGTATAAAAATGTTTTTGTGGTAGATTTTGTGTGGGTTTAAAAAAAGTTCGTCAGTCCATGCCATGTAAAACACAAACTGAATGTTGACAGTCAGTGTTTCACACCTTTTAAAAAATAAAAGATAATCTTGTGGAAGAATCTAAGATCTATGCTCTATGGAAAGAAAATATTGTATGTACAAACTGCTTCACGATTTAAGGTTGTTAAACTGCAAATGTACCGTGAAAAACCGACAGAGGTCCAAATTCAAAATACAAAACATACTTTCACTTTAAACTTATTGTAAATGCACACTTATTAACACATAAACAAAAAAATGGGTTGGGATGAACGAGGAACTTAAAATAAAAAGATACGCTTCTTTTCCGTTTTTATGTCTAGGAATTAGAAATGCGTATATAAGCATTCATTATCTATGTTTCATGCTTTCCTCCACATGAGTTAGCCATTTTATCTCTGTGCATTTTGTAAATCCGAAACAACAAATAGTAAAGTAACCCTCATCAAACATAGAAAATAGAGAGTTCTGTAACTTCATGTTGCATGTTGTTCTTATTTCTTATCTAATGTCTTACATCGAACACTTTATATGACTTTCACTGAACATCTAACATGTTCAATTCATTTAATAGATTTAGCGTGAGCAAGGAGCAAGGAAATAATATGTGAGTCAGAGCGTTTCATGAGATTTATTAATTTCACTTTGTTTTTTTGGAAGAAGTTACAACCGTTGATTTCCGTGTTAAACGTGAGTAAGTAAATTT
>JAQGBH010006888.1:0-11788 GCA_034698265.1 Sminthurinus aureus
AGTTGTTTTTCTGTAGAGTAAATTATTATATAATGCTACATAATATATAATGTTACATTACATAATATATAGCGCAATTATAATTTGTAATGGCATAAATAAAGTATAAAAGAGTTTTGTGTATGAAAGTCTTTGGTCAAACTTAAAGGACACTGCACGGGTTCTTTTCTCTAAAAGGATTTTGTTTGGGTGGATGAAATCCATTTATCAAACAGTCCTCCCGCTGGTGTTCAGCTACATATGTCTAAAAAAAATCGGGTTTATAAATCATGCAATTCAAAAGTTATTTTATGTTCAAATATCTTTTGCCATTTTCTGTAACAAAAGAACAAATTGAATGCAGAGTGTACAATCATTCCATAACGAAAAATGAATCATATAAATGATCTACTAGTAGTATGTATATTAAAATAAAAATACAACATATTTGATAAAAGTTAACATGTCAAATGCATTAAGTCATGTACAAACGTTCTTCCCATATAGATAATAATATTATTATGATGTTACTTTTTTAGTTATTTAAAGCTAAAAAATATTACATTTCATACTTTTTTCTTTAAAATAAATAAATAAAAGAAGAAGCCAACTTTGCACTATCTCGAATGAAATGCATGCATCTATATAATATATTATATCAGAATATTTTGTGTTTAAGAGTGTTTCCACATGTATAACACAATTCGTTTATTCTGAACTATTCTTTAGGAAGGGGAAAAAGCGATAGCGAGCCAAGGACTGACCAGTGTTTAAACAACAAAAAAAAACCCCGAAAAGCCAATTGAACCGTATACTGATGTTATTGAGAGATAATTCCCTACATAAGTATACAGTAGTACAAATTATAATAGAAAAGCATAAGAGAGAAACATTTTTCACACCACTGCTATAATGATAATCTTAATAACTACCGTGTAACTACCGTGTTAACAGTACTACACAGTTAATAATAATAATTATTGTAATTCTAAATACATAATAATATATATATATATGTATACACTATTACAGTGCTCATAAAATTATATATATGCAATACACTATGCAAAATACACAATGTAAACATACAATTCCGTGTGTTTCTTAATATATATAGTGCATAATATTATGAATACATTTTACTGCATGTTTACGATTACAATTTATACAGCATCGATTACCATTACATAGTGTTAATATTAAAGGTATAAAGACGAAAGATTTCTAGATTAGGTTGGATTATTGTTAACTATAAGTATAGTATTACTTTTACGCAAAATGTTACGAATCGTTATTGACAATCCCACACCCGGACATTGCTCAGTTTTTTTACACAACATACTATTATACTGGAAACTAAACTATATATTATTTCAATATCAATATTTTAAGATATAAATCTAATAAAAGTGTATAATATATATAATATATGTGTGGTTTGTGTCAAGAAAAATAAACACAAGAGTAATATCGCACAAGAAAATAAACCATGATTAGGTATTTACTTGAAAATTCATTTAATTTTACAATTGTGATGATTTTAATGTGCAAACAGTAATAAGTATTCAGAGATATTTGGGAAAAAAAGAAGTACTTTGAAAATAAGTGCATGTGTATATATATACATACATACATACATACATGCAGCAATTAAATACAATAACAGTAATAATTATTAAACTATTGTCAGCATTGTAGTATTTTTTATTTTAACCGATAAAAATTTTGCTTATACATATAAGTATATAAAAATGTGTGTGTGTCTGTGTGTGTGTGGGTCAAGTGATGCTGAAGTGATAGTACGAAATCAAAATTTTTTTTTACACTTGGGATGGTGGTTGGATGTGACATCGACACAAGGGCAACACATTTTTTTTTTGAGGTGACGATTAAATACGGCTGCACGGTTGAGTAGCTTCACATACATAAACACACACACACACAGCGTAAAGTTTTTTCCGTGACAAAGATATTTCTTTGTTTTCACTTTTCTTCCAATTTAAAAACGGATACAAAAATAAAAGACAGAAAAGGAAAGAAACAATAGTGTAGTAGGAGATAATAAATCATAGAATTTCTTTGTTAAAATCTCTTTCGGTTTGTTTGATTTTTTTTTGTAAAAACTAATAATACGGATAGAATAGTTTAATATAGTATTATAGTTGTGTAATATTGTACTTTTAGATAATATATATTATAACAATTTAAATGTTTTCCTTAGAAAAAATGTTGGCTCAAATAAAATGCAGAGAAAGAGATCTTCTTTTATTTACAATACAAAAAGAGAGATAAAGAGTGAGAAAAACATGTTTTAGTTATCACCTTAAGCCAACATTTTAAACTACAATAATCAATAATAAATAATCATCATTATACATAATATTATGAAGGTTGTGTTAGTTAATAATTAATCCCTATCTATCTATCTATCTATATAATATGTACAATGATCATAACTTGTATAATACTAAAGACTTGTCAAATAGGAGAGACAAAAAAATGGTTTGAAAAGAAAGAAAAAAAACAATCGGTAAAATAATTATAAAAAAAACGAGGAAACGAGGAGTATAGGAGTCGAAAATTTTTTTGATTTTGTTTGGAGTTTATATGACGGTGCAGCTACTTTTTTCACGCCATGGATTTGCCTTCTGTGAGCTGAAGCCAACTAGCAAATAATCTTCTTGTTCTTGTTCACTCATGTATTTCTGGAGTAAAAGAACAATAATCATCCCCCGAAAAAAAACAATATAATATAATATATTATGGTTATAATATGTAGACGTACATATATAAATATCTTAAAATACATAGAAATTTCTATAAAGAATCCCCCCAAAAGCCAGACACTGATAGAAAGTATACTTATTTTTTTTGTCACAAACAATAACACAAAACAAATGTAAAGAAACCAGTACAGGACAACAATTAAAATAACTGAGAAACAAAAAAAAAAGAAAACTTTATACAATTTGTATAATATATTACTATAAATAGGATGGTTAATACTCTTTTGTCTATAAAAAGGACAACATAAAATAAATATCCCCATAATAATAATAATAATAATATAATATTTAATATTATACATTTATAAAAGTTAGAATGATAAACATATTACAAAGGTGATAAAAGTCCATAATATATACTACATTTAAGTACTATAAATATAAATATTTTAGCATCGCGATATTTGTCCCCAAAACGAAATTATTATTATTATTTTGTTCTATTCTACTGTATATAGTCACATATATAGAGACTTTATTATAGACTAACCATAAAAAACAGAGAGTGCAATAAAATATTATAAAACCAGTCATGTTTCATTTCTGCCCCTTTTATTCTAATGGTGTTATTGTTGTTTGCTTCTTTTTTTCATTTAAAAGTTAATCTTCAAAGTTTAATTTAATAGCTTGGTGTTTTTAATTTTGAATGCAAAAACCCCTTAAAGATTTAAAATGTTTTTTTTTAGCTATTCATATCCTTATACATGCAAATGTGACATTCATTACTATATGATCTATCAAAAAATATATATCTATATCCCAAAAAACAAAACTTCTGACTGACTTTCATGGAGATGTTTGATCCGAGATTCCTATTTCCTATTCCTTGTATTATACTATCATTTCTTAAGAAAACAATTAAGTAACTAAATCAAAGGAACATGTTTATTACCTTGATATCCTCCACAGCTTGAGATACATTGATTCGCTTAATAGCTGCTTCCCGTCTCAATTGTTCCACAATTAATCGCTGTTGTTGTAAAGTTGACATTTTGAAGGAGTTTTGATTTTGTAGACTTTTGTTCGGATCAACCTACATTATAGGAGTATCATTAAACATTAAAAATAGAAAATATTTAGTAAAAAAAAAGTATGTATTACTTTACTATAACAAATAAATTTAAGCAAATAATAAATGTACGTAAGAATAATTAAGTATATAATTTAATATTATATTAAAATTTACACAATGAAGAACCAAAACACAAAGTGTCTATAAAAAAATAAAAAATCTATTTTGCATTTTGCATGCAAAATGCAAAATGTAAAACCAAATGTAACAAAACCAATAGATAAACTATATACACTAAAATCAATAGGTAAATACAACTAGAATATTTCATTCATTGTACACAAATGAATTAAATACTACTTACCAACAATTATAATAATATTCCAAATCTTTTTGAACAAATGGTTTATTTCTTCTAAATTTTAACAAATGTTTCTCAAAATTTTAACTCGATAGACCAAACCCTTAAAAATTTCAAGCTCTCGCTCTCCAACCTCACGATCTTGCGCAGTTGTGGATTGTACACGTATTCAATACCTTGAAAAAAATCCTTTCAATGTACAGAATTTTTAGTAAAACGGTTTTAATTTAGTCTTAATTAAGTAATATTTATACAGTGCGGATTGTAGATTATATTGCAGAAATATTACAGACTACAAAAAAATTATATTTTTTATCATTCGCTCTACTTTAGTTTCACAAAAATAAAATATATATTACATTATTTTAGTACATCAGTTCACATTATCATATATTATAGTCCATAGTATAGTAGTGTATAGTGTATAGTAGTTCGACAGGAGAAAACTCTCAATACTCGTTTCATGGTCATTAAATAGTTTTTAATTTAGAAACCAACTAAATATTACAATAATATCCTAAACTTTTTGTTGTGTGTGCAAGTAAAATCTTCATTTATTAGTTTATAAACATGTTTCTTTGGGACTGGTTTACTGGAGTTTTAGGATATTTAGGTAAGTACTTAAAAACTGTGGTTTTATTTATTTATTATTACATTATTTTGGATTTTTTTTTGTTTTAAAATTTACTAATAACTTTTCATAACCAATGTACATCATGTGCAAGTAATATATTATATTATTAATTATGTATATTTGGTTTTGGAAGTAACATGGAATGTTGTAATATTTTATGGTACATTACACATAATACTCTGCTGATATTCGTGATACATTTATGTGTAATAATATTATAATAGTTTTAAAAAAGCTGTTTTTAATCATTGATTCATTCATTCCTTTCCTCATTCATTTATTCGTTTGATGAGAAAACATGTGATTGTCATTATATTATAGGATTACGTAGTGGCTATAAAGTATAAAATACAAGGATATGCACACATTTTTACGTATAATATATTTTATGTATGTCAATTTCAACGGCCTGTAGTATGTGTGAGTAAAAACCGTTATAGCAGGTGAAGAAGAAGAATAAGTCAAGAAGACGATGGGTATTTTACTACTATCTCTCTATAATAATATACATTATACATAATACTATTATTATAGTAAGAATAGGAGTAAATTACAAAGAAGAAGTTAGTGTGTGTGATAACTGTCAGAAACTCTATTAATAGTTTTTGTATAGTATATCATCTATAATCTATAATCTATATTACTCATAGGAATTTGTATAGTATAATATGTAGAAAGTCAAGACTACATAGATAGATACCTGAATATTTCAAACTTTGTAATTGTAATACTGTTGATGATGATGATATTCTTATGAGTAATAATATAGATCCATTTTACAATTTGCCAATCAGTTTTTCAAAAGTTTACTTGTTAATTATTATTACAATACGTATTCTTGTTATTTTTGAAGTATTTTTACATCATCATCATTTGTTAAACAGTGGACAAAATGAGGAAAAGGAGATATTATGATTCATGAGTTTAACGTCAAACTGTTTTTTTTGTTGTTTTGTGTACATAATAATATGAACAACAAATACACACATGTGACATGTGTAGTGTTTTTTTTTCCTCTTCTAAAATTCAAGATATTATACATTGTACATTGTACTACATACACATATGAGATCCAAAGTTCAACATTTTGATATCTAGAATAATAATACAATAGTCCACATATTCTTTATGTAGTTATTTTCTTAAACAAAATTAAATTCTTTTTATAAATAAAATATCTGTTACATTGCACTCTCTCATAATATGTACAGAGATACAACATGATATATTATATGCACATCATATGATTCTCACACAACACTTAACATATGATAGTATTTAACATTCTCGTCTACGTTGATGGTAGTATGTATATATGTACTTTAAATACAATAAAAAGGTATATTTGAGGGATGTATAGATAGACAGACAGATAGGTGGATATTCTAGAAGAGTATACAAGAAGTTATTAGTCGTAATATAATGTCCTTCAAATTTCTTTGTAGAAGCACTAAAGTGTATTTCGGAACCTCAAAAACAAGTGAAAATAGTTTTAGTATAATAATAATATTAGAGAGGTAGATTGAGAATCACAACAACAAGCACATTTTGTTTGGGAAAGCCGCTATATATGTATTATGCATCTCATACATGTAATGATATTAATGTGTTATAATCTAGTATAGTGATACATAAATACAAGCACATAGCCAAAAAAAAACGGAGATGTAGTATAAAATGCAATCCACCATCTCACCACATAGTACATTTGGTTTTATTTTAAACTTATATATGTATATATAACTGTAAATGGTTTAGGTAATAAGGACTCAAATTCACTCGTCATTGTATTTTATCATGACCTTGAATTGTTCGAGTTAATAATAATATAGCACTATAAGTTAATCGAGAGAGACTCAAGGGAAATGATCATCATCGATATTAAAAAAAATCGTATTAATTTGTATTGCATGGTACTATATGTAGTAGTTTTAGTAGTAGTACTTTCTCAATGAGTGAGTGGTTTTGAATATGGTTTTATTATTTGATTGTAAGTACATTTCTCATCCTTGGACAATGGACAAAAAGATGATGATTATGTGATGCTGTGTATGCTGACGTGTAGTATGATAGTTTATTGTACAATACGTACAGTATACAGGGGAAAAAATTAAATAATTATGTATGTTATACACTCTACCATATTATAGTACTTTTTCTATTGGTAGTTTAAGCATTAGTCATTCATTCACATAATCTATTATAATAGTATAATTTTTATCATGATTCTATGGCGTGAGTAGATACTTGTTTTTTCCTTACGGTGTTTTTTCAGTATATAAGAATATGCCATTGGTATTCTCCACAGTGTAAAACCTAAACCTACTACTACTACTACTTACTAACTCATACTCAAAACACTTAGCACACATCTGCAATCTGCACATATACTTACATATTACATAGACTATAGATAGTCAATTATATAATAGTAAATAGTATATGCACGTCATTTAAATTGCAGTTTTTTTTACTGTTTTATTACAACATATCATTAATGTAAAACACACTTATATTACAAGCGATGTCGGATGTTTAAATGAAGTAATAAACGACTCACTCGATTGCAATACTGAATAAACAAATCAATAAATAAGCGACATTCCAATGATAAGTACGCAAACGTAATCGATGTGGTATATATATGATTATTATTGGTTTGTCCTCATAATATAATCGTATTTAGAAAAGGCAAACACAGACAGAGAGACAAATACATCACATATCACATGTAGGAAATCTTTTTTAGCATTTTATAACTTGATGTAAAAAAAAACAATACACCAGCACAATATATTTTTGTCTTAACTCAGTATAGGATTTTACGTGTATGGTTATATTGTTATGTCATACGAATTTTACATCACATGACGATGAGTTTTGTTTGAATTAGTAAATTATTGTATCATGGATGCTGAATATAGAGATTGACTTGTTGATAATATTTACTTTCTCCGAAAAAGTAATAAAAAATGGAATAGATTGTAAAATTAAAACAAATATATATTATCATACTTATGTCAAGACTCAAAACAAAATTAAGAACACTTGTATGTTGATCACGGGTTTTTCAAGTTTTTTTGTGAATATTTATGTACTTCAGATCAAGAACTGTCTGCCTTAAACCTTGCAAAGTCCTAAATTGACATTTAAAATACATGTAATATACAATTATTACATAAAGAAAGAGAAATTGCAAACTAGAATTTCTCGTGTTCCAAACTTGGACCATTTCAGGGGTTGTACTTTTTTCTGCACATAGTATAATGTGTAATGTGTACTAAATAATGTATCATAATGAATGCACAAACATTCCGTGAAATATTAATAAGCAAAAAGCCATAATAATAATATTACAACTATTAATTGATGAAAATTCATGTGGTTAATTATTTGTTGGTTTATAATTTATGGCATAATTAATTAATTGTATTTTTATTTGTACTTTTATAGGACTTTGGAAAAAGTCAGGAAAATTGCTATTTCTTGGCTTAGATAATGCAGGAAAAACTACACTTCTACATATGCTTAAAGATGACCGTATGGCCCAACATGTGCCTACTCTTCATCCTAGTATGTTCTTTCTTCTTTACTTTACAATTTATGTACAACATGAATGTTACATACATTATGCTGTTGAGCCTGTTTTTTTTTAAAAAGAATACAATAAGTATTGGTTATAATGTTATTACTTTTCTGTTTGTTATTTAGCATCAGAAGAACTGTCCATAGGGAATATGAGATTTACGACTTTTGATCTTGGAGGTCATTCACAAGGTATAAAATTGTGTCTATGATTATGTAAAATATATCTAGGGTTAATATTGATCAAAAAATATTACAATAATAATTGTATTTTCCTTTCCCTTTCTCATGGTTGTTTTTTTTTTTCATCTCTTTGTTTAGCACGTCGTGTTTGGAAAGATTATTTTCCAGCTGTAGATGCTGTTGTGTTTCTTGTTGATTCTTGTGACCGAGAACGTCTGCCAGAGTCAATGAGAGAACTGAATTCTCTACTGACAGATGAACAATTAAGCAATTGTCCAGTTTTGATTTTGGGCAACAAAATTGATCGTCCAGGTGCAGCGTCAGAAGACGAATTGCGCAACTTTTTTGGGCTATATGGCCAAACTACAGGAAAGGTAAGATGAATTTAATTAGTAGTAGTAATAATACATAATAATATTCACTTAATAACTATAATAGCATAAAAATATTATATAATGTGAAGAGTGAAGTAAGAACCTGTATAATGGATAATGGAGAAACACGCTGCATAAAGTTAAAGAATTTGCGATTTATGCATAATATATATTATTGCATTCTTTAAATATGTGGCACCGCTCCTCACTTTTGACTTCACGTATTACGTATTACTATTTTATATTTTGTATTAATGTTTATACTTATTTTTTGAATTAATTAGGGTAAAGTAGCGCGGTCGGAATTGCCCGGACGTCCTTTGGAATTATTCATGTGCTCAGTTTTGAAGAGACAGGGCTATGGAGAAGGTTTTCGTTGGTTAGCCCAATATATAGACTAGTAAGTTAACTACAGACACAAATTCATAATTTTAAAAAAAAATTTGGTAACTTCCACATACACACACACACAAAGAAAACTGTTGTTATACACAAACAAACAATATAAAAGTATATAACAGCAGCTTTATAATATATTCTACAAACAATAATAACTTAACTTGAACATCAACCAAAACTCGAAACAACAAATACTAATTACTACGAAAACCATCTATTAATCATTACTGTATGTTGTCTTCAATGATCCGCTAAATGAAACTCCTGTCAATATACATTTTTCAAAAACAAAAAAATATTTATTAATACGATATATTATTACTATTATTTAATTAATTATGATTATTATTACTATTAGTCAATGTGATTTTTGCAAGAATGAAATTCCAGTACTCCATTTATGGGCTAAAAAAAGAAACGTTTTCAAAGAAAAAAATATATCCAACCGTTTTTTGTGTAAATTATTTTTCCTGTTTAATTTATTGTGCATGCATCTTTTATGTCGTGCACGTGCATACCAAAAAAAAATGATTAATGTGTTATTAGTTTTATTGCAGATTAAATAACCTTTCAAAAATAGTACCAAAATAATTCAAAAACTTTTTACGACAAAATAAGCTATATAGTATACAATTTACGATATACACAAACTTTGAGTAGATTATATAATATTATGTACCTCTACAATATATTTATATATTATACAATTATGTATAATATTATTGCGGTACTAGGTATAACTATTGTTTTATAGCAAAATAAGAATAATCAACCAATTTATATCCACAATAACTACATTATAATTTACATCAAAACATGTTTACATTGTGTGCAGCGAGAACGTATACTCTATACATACATACACTACACAGCAATTTGAGTATGACAAAGGACTTTTTTTTTAACTAAAAAGAATTCTCATAATATTATATTGGTTCCAAAATTTCGGTTTGAATCCCATTATTAAAGTTTAGGCGTAGAAAATGTAGTAAAATAGATAACATTATTGTTATAATAATGAGGATTTTTTTTAATTGAGGTGAACGCTTATTTACATAAAACTGTGAGGTACTACGAAATTTTGTAATGACACACAAAGAGTATGTTTTTACTGTCAACTATAAATAGAAAAACTAAAAATATTTACGAAGAAATTATTAGATGATGAAGTGTACTCGCATTTAAATTAAAATAGGTGTAAAAGTTTACACATTAATGGAATCACTGGAATTAAATTCCAATGATTTAAACTTTAAAGTATATATATATATATATATTACAGTACGGAACAATATTATTATGATTTCTACGTAATTCAATGGCTGTTTATTATGAATAATAGAAACCGTAATAATTTATTATTTATAGAAATTTCCAAAATAATGATATGCTTTTTTGGTTGGGATCGCTTTATTAGACTTTTTGCGTTTTCTTCTTTGTCTATTATTACGCTGCTTCTAGTGAAAATAGTTTTTCTATATTATGAATTGATTAAGAAGAATCTACATCCGTTTGTAGATATGAGTACATTACTTATTGTAATATTATTTAGGTTATAATGTTAAAGTATGTATTTAGGGATATTTCATCAACAGAAAAACCAGACACTAATAAAAGTATGATACCGATTCAAAAAGTGTACAGAATAGTAAAGTTAGTTTTACATATTTTTTTAAGAACAATACCAATTATCGCATGTAATATGTGTGATCGCAATGAAAAGTACGTCATAAGTATAAATATAACTAATATTATGTATATATACTGTATTTAAAACGTTTGACTGGAACAGCGAAACTTTTTTCTTTTGTACTATACAAGGGAATACTGGACATGAAGTGTGTATAGTAAATGTAGGTAGAAGAGATAGAAACGAAAAGTGAAAGTTGTAGAAAGTAGTCATTTTGTACTTTTGCTTTCACTTTTGTTGTGTAATACACTATTGGCGAATAATACCATAACAGTGACACTGCTATTTACATTATTCCAAAGTGTGGATGAACAATTACGTGAATTAATTTGATATAACATGGGAGTATGTAGTATGTCACATAATGTGTAGTTTTTTAGTGAACAGGCAATTCGCAGTCTGAGTAAAAATAAAAAAGTTTTTAAGTTTAAAATTGATGTTTGTACTGAGAATATTGTGACATGCCTATATTATAATATATTGATATTTGATATCAGCTCATTAGAATACCAACAATTCCTACAATATGCAAGGTGATTGTATTTAGGAAATTATAAAAGATAGTAGGTAGTTAAAATAACCTTTATCCAGTGTTTTGTATGTATACAGTATGTAATGGTTTTCCGTACACACATAATATATTTTACTCAAATTTCTAAATCCTAAAACATAATAATGTATAATTATTATTGATTATTCTTATAGTATATAAATTAATTTAATTTAATATTATATATTATAGATTATAGTCCTATCGATAGAGAACTGAAAACAAAATTATGGCA
>JAQGBH010006889.1:0-11787 GCA_034698265.1 Sminthurinus aureus
AAAGAAACCCCAGATTTCATATTAGAAGAAAAAGCCAGATTGGAAAGGGAACAAGAAACACTCCAAGAGCTAATTGTTAATTTTGAACATCATTCTATTTCGATTCGTTTTAATTTTTACCTCACTATTTTGGATGGAAAAGTTCTAAATCACATCACAAACACATCATCGTATCAATGTTGTCCAATATGCAGCGCTACACCAACTTTAATGAACAATCTTCGGAATATCAAAAACTTGGTACGAATTTTTTTGCAACAGTGCAGTACTAAAAATGTTGACATTGAAAACTTTTAGTAATATCTCTTAATCACATGTTGCATATATTTTTGTAGGCTTTTCAACCAAAAGCTGGTGCTCTAAAATACGGTATTCAGCCGTTACACGCTTGGCTGAGATCATTTGAGTTTTGCCTTCATATAGGTTACCGAGTTACATTTGAATCTCCATGCTGGAGAACCGAAAAAAAGAACAAGCCGTTTTTAAACGAACGAAAAAAATGGATTCAGAATCAAATGTGGGAAAAGATGAATTTAATCGTACATTTAAAAATACGCCAATAATTCCACAAGATTTCAAAATTTTACAATAGCTATATTGAGTTGTGTATGAACTTTGATATCGTAAAATATCGTAAAAATATTTAGGTTGATTTTCCAAATCCAAATGGAGCAGGTGGAACAACTAACACAGGAAACTGTGCGCGCAGGGCTTTTGCAGATCCCAAAATGTTTTCAGACATCCTTGGTATTAGTGAAGAGTTTGTAAAAGGCCTCAGCATCGTTCTCATTGCTCTTTCCTCTCAAAAAGATATAAATGCAGATAGATATGACGAGTACTGTTTTTCGCTTTTAAAAACTTTATTTGAAAAACATCCTTGGGTTAGTATTTCTTCAACCGTGCATAAGATCCTAGTTCACGGAGGAGAAATAATCCGGGCGAGTCCTTTGCCTGTTGGTGTAATGGCGGAGGACGCGGGCGAAGCGCGAAATAAAATCTATCGGCGCGACCGTCTGCACCATGCGCGAAAAACTTCTAGGAAAGAAAACATGCTGGATGTTTTTAATCGCGCATTGGATACCAGTGATCCAGTTCTTTCATCCAAAAATGCGCAGGTCAGGAATAATAAAAGAAGCCGCAAACCTCTCCCGCCTGAAGTACTGTATTTACTTCAAGAACCCGCCATAAATATCTCAGGTCGACCACAAGAATCCACAAGTCACGATAATGGCGAGCTTGTACAAGACGTTTTTTAGTTGCTGGACGAGTTTGAGCTACCCGAATGCGTCGAGAGTGTAGAGATATAGAATTAAATAGCATAATATGTAGTTGTAGTCTACTTGTTTTTCCTCAAATATTGTGGATTTTATAATACTTTGCCTTTGTATGCTGTTTTATGTACTTTGGATCACGTCATGTTAGTATAATAAAAAAATAATGCACATGTTTTGGTAGCGATTTATAATTTATAATGCGTTGCTTTGGATATTTTATACCTGATTTCAAAAAGAATGGTTTCAAAAAAACTTTTGCGAATGATTTAACGCAGACTTTTATAGACTTATGAAAGAGACTCTAGTGATTTACCCCATAGTGAACTGGGATTCTTGAAATATGAACTTTGTTTTATTCTTGTTCCTCTTGTAAAAACTCTCATGAGATTAAGATTTGGATTTCGACTTAACTTGTTAGACGTGAATGTTAGAATGTAGATGTGAATTCCGAGTTGGACTTGGAATTGGAGTTGGACTTGGATTTGGATTTGGAGTTTTAGCTGGAATTTAGTAGTAACACGCAGGCCGAACACTGAACACTGAACAGCTCTACCACATGCCAAATGCCACACCACACCACACCTAGCCAAAATATTAAGTGTATAATACGATACAAAACAATAGGAGCGGCCAAAGGCCAATACAATACAATAGAATAGAATAGAATAGAGTAGAATGGTAACGGTAGTAAAAAGTGCGTGGATATAGGATATAGGATATAGAATATAGACGCACTTTTACTTTCTACCCGACTCTGTTACGCATTAACTTTATATCTCCAATTTACAAAACAGAGAATAGAAAATACTTATAGCCATGGCCAAAAGTTTGGCAAACTTGTGAAAGAGTCATAACAAGTTCGTCTACCTCTCTTTTTATGGGAGTTTCATCCACTTTTTCATATGCTTCCCATTTTCACATTTTCACATTTTCATATTTCCATATTCATATTTCCCTACTTTCCCTCTTCCTCCCGTTCATGTTCTCCTTCCTTTTAAATGTGAAATTAGAAAAGACACCATAATATTATTATTACATTTCCCTCCCGTAATTTATAAATAAATAAATGAAGGGAACAGTTTAGGCTGTAAAAAGTAAGGGTGGAAAAAGTAAGGGTGCTAATGGGATTTAGCTGATGCTGGATAATTTTTAAATAATTAAATTCTCTTCCTATTCACCATTTACTCAGTGTTCAGTCTTCAGCTTCAGCTTTCTCCAGTTTCATTTCCTTCTTTTGCTTGCTCCTAAATTTTTCAACCAATTTTGCTTTGTCGAATTTCGCATTTGGATCCGAATTGGAATCGAAATTGGAATGTTTTGCAAATGTTGGGAGTGTTGGAATGCGGAACTTGGAACTTGGCTCTAACTTGAGACTGAATTAGGAATTAGAAATTATAGGAAATGACCATGAATTGGAAATGGTGTGAGCGTCTTGAGCGTTGGAGGTGGTGAAATTCTGGAATTCTGGAATTCTCAAATGCTTAAATGCTCAAATTCTCAAGTGCACTCCACTCCACTCCACTTTCACTTTCACTTTATTTTCTTTGAGACGAGAATAGAAAGGAAGAGGCGAGATGAGAAGATCAAGTCTAGAGTCTAGAGTCTAGAGTCAAGACTCAAGTGCTATTTTGTGTAGAGTGCATTGACTTGACTTGGCTTGTCTCTTGATTCTAGGTTCTTGATTCTTGATTCGGCCCAATTAAACAAGTTTGCCATTTTGTTTAATGCACTTGCTGTTGAATGTGGAGCGTGTAATGTGGGTGGACTGGAATGTAAAGTGAAAGTAGAGTGAAAGTTGGAACTGAAGCTGAGACTGGAACCGGAGCCGGAGAAAAGGGAAAAATTAAAGCAAGGCGGAGAATTGAATGGGTCAATACAAAACAAAACAAAATACAGCACAACACAACATGGCAAAACACAATACACAATACAAGAGTTCAGACTCTAGACCCAGAAAAAATAGAGGAATCACGTTCACGTTCCCATTCCCATTTCCCAGACTTTCTATTTTGTTCAATGTGCTCGGAGCAAAGAAGAAAATAGAAAGTATGGTGAAAGAGAAAAGTGAAAGTCATTGCTTTCTCTCATAATGGGCCTTGTTACATGTTTTGTTTTGATATGTTCTAGATTCAAGATTGTGCATTGTGCACAATCTACAATCTACAATCTACAATCTACAGCTCCTGTTAAGAGTTTGCAGTTTGTACATGTTTCTATTTTTAGACAGTTAGGTATACCCATGTTTTGTTTGGATTGTGTCTTATTGTCTTGTTCTTGTTATGAGGTTGTGAAAGGGTGTAGAAAAACAATGGATTTATTATATAAAGTACACTACACACTACACAATACACGATATGGAGTATGGAGGCAGTTTATACTTTATACACTGCTCACTGTTGTTCATGTTACACTACCAAGCTCTTTAGAATCCAGAATCTAGAATCGGGAGGAAGAAAAAAGTGTATAATGAAACGGTTTGACGCTCATCTTGATCCTCCACTCAACTTGACTTTCTCCTTCCATTCTCCTTTCTTTCTCTCCTTCTCGCTGAGCAAAAGAGTAGAAAAGTGAATGAATGAATGAATGAAACGAGTTTGACTAGCCGTTTTTCAACTCGACTTTTCTCCGTATTATCCAACTACAATGCACAATACACACATTGGCTAATATTCCAAAGTGAAAGAACAAAGAGGGAAGGAGCCAGAGCGAGAGCCAGAGAAAGTGAACATGAAAATGAAAATGAGCATTCTATCTACATTCAACTTTTTCATTCCATTTTTCATTCCATCATGAAATCTCGAGTCGTGAGTCGTGAGTCGAGAGTCGTGAGGCAATGGAAAAAGGGAGAAATCATCAAAGGTTGAATGTCAAATTTGAAAAGTAGCATGTTCCTTCTGTGTCTTGGCAACGCCGGACTCCAGACTCTGGACTCAGGACAGACATTTATAATATAATAAAATGTAATTTCAAATATAGCAATTTTGTTATCACGGAGAATTGTAAATTGTAGATTTTGCCCATTGAACATTGAACATTTGAACATGTGAAGAAGGCGCTCAATCCTTTTTTTTAAAGAAAGGAGAAAAGTCAAAAGTCCAAAGTCAAAAGCAAAATCTCCAACACCAACTTGACTCTCCACTAATAATAACAATAATGAATAATTAATCATTTGCCACATTTCCTTTGACAGTTCTCCATTCTTCTCCTTTTCATTGTCCTCGTTTGGCCTTGTCCTTGTCGTGTAATTCTTGTAATTTAACGTGTTTTCTCAAGTCTCAAGTCTCGAGTCTCGAGTCAACTTGGTCTCGAGTCTCGAGTCTAGATTTTCCATTCTACATTCTACAGTCTCGAGAATTACAGTTCAATATCTTGTGTTTCTTTGGCTTGCTTACACTTACTTGAAAACTGAAGTGGAGCTGGAACTTTGGATCAAGAAGGAAGGTTGAAGAATCACGTTTAATATCCACAATTCACAAGTCAGAACGGAAATAGAGTAAAATTAACATGTACAAAAAGGCAGAGACATTTGATTTGATTTGATTTGGTTTGGTTTCAATTGTGGTGAATTGGAGCAGTTTGTATGTAGCGCTTAGTATAAACTACAAACACATGTAAATTTCGGGCCGATTTCCAGTGTGTATCCTCAAGTCTCAAGTCTCAAGTCTCGAGCCTCGAGTCTATTCTATTCCATTTTCCATTCTGCTGTTTCGTTAGACTATTGTATTGTGTCTTGGGTAGTTTGTAATTTGTAAAGATATGCACTACATTTACATGACATTTTACACGAGATTATTTTACCTCGACTAATTTACAGCCTGGATGCATTTTCCCTCGCTTCCTAATTTAAATTCATGGGTTTACGTGGTGAATCAAGAACCGCGAATTCTACATTTTAGATTCTAGATTCTAGATATTTGCTTTCCTTTAATACGTGACTATTTATTTATGTGTACATTGTATATGCAGAATGCAGACTGTAGACTGTAGACTGTAGACAAACTGAATTTCATGACATGGAGTCAAAATCCTTATCCAGATTCACATTCAAAGCCAAAGCCAAACCAACACGTGGGATAATAATAATTGACTGTTTCAAGTTTTAACTGTTGACTCCGGATTTTCCAATCTAAAATCTAAAATCTAAAGCAATGGAGATTTGTCTCGTGTCTCGTGTTAATTTTAAGCCTGAGCTCTGACTGCTCTCATGTTCATTCTCATTCTCATTTCCAGAAATTGAGCCTCCAGATTCTCGACTTTCGACTTTCGAGGCTCAAAGCTCCAGCCTCGAGGCTCGAGGTGTTTGATATTGTAGTGTCGTGTAGGTGATGTTGGCTTTACTTTTGTACAAAGATCAAAGATGCTCAATGTTCAATGCTCAATGCTCAATGCTCACACGCAGGAGAATTACGATGATTTTGATTTTGCATTTCACGGGGCGTGCTCTTTCATCGGTGGATCACGTAACGTAACTACCAGCAAAGAGCAAATGGCAAATAGCGGATAGACGTGAAGGTAGACGTGTGTGTGGTAAATGTTTTAATTACTCCTTCCCGTTTTCACCCCAAAAGCAAGGCAAGAAAAGGTGCGATATTCTAAACTCTACAGTCGACACAGTTCAATGCCATTGTGGATTGTGGCTTTACGTGCTTGTGGTTTTCCTAGTGAATTTAATTTAATTCAATTCAATTGACTCCATTCCATTCGATTGTACTTGCTCCTTTGTTTTCCAGGTATTTTGTACCGTGTTTGCGTGATCACACTAAATACTAAACAGCGGTATTTTGAATAGCTCAAGATTCAAGAATCAAGCGTCAAGAGTCAAGAGTCATGATACTGGTTTGGCTTGGTTTGGCCAGAATTGATTTGGTTTCCTTTGTTATTTGTTATAAATTCTGTGATGGTGTATTTAGTATTATGTACAGCACGTAAATAGTAAATAGTTTCCAGTTCAATGATAATCAAAACAATCGAGTTGGCGCTCAAGAGTTGAGATTTGAGGTTTGAGGTTTGAGGTCACCTCCAAATTATAGATTCTGTATCCATGTTTTCTCTTGACATTGTTTTGTTTTGTTGAGGATGAAACAAAACAACAGGTGAAAAAATTGGAGGTGAAGAAATGAGATAGAAATCCAATCAAATGGGTTTGATTTCAAATCATGGAAAATCATTCTGAAATTCTGGACTTGTGGAATTTGGAATTTGGAACTTGGAACTTGGAAGCACAACGCGGGTACGAGTGTACATGTTCAATGCGGTTTGGCATTTGGCATTTGGTACTTGGAATTTGACTGGCCTGAATGTAATGTCCACAGATCCAAATCCAAATCCAAAGTTTTACTGTAGATATCTTGTCCTGTCTATCTGCTTTCGTCTTTGTTTCTCGTGGAGTAAGTCAAGAGAAATGGAGGAGAGTGAAAAAAGAATAGGGAAAAAGTCAGTGGCCTTAATCCAATTTTACGAGGAAAGGGAGAGTCTTAAAAGTTTTCCTTTTTCACTTTCACCCGGAACGACTTTCTCTCCTTTCCTTTTGAACCAGATCCAGATTCAGCTCGGGATCCAGCTCCAGATGAGCATCTCGATATATATCGTGTTGATGTGGAGCTGGATGAACATATGTTTCTATGTGTGACATTCACTATGTGTCTAGTGTCTAGATTCTAGATTCTAGATTCTCGACGCTTTTACTTTTGCCATTTCGTCCGCTCATTGAAATTGCAATTGTATCTAGTTTCTAGTATCTAGCCGAGCCAAGCCGAACCGAGCCAAACCAAGCTGAGCTTAGTTTGGTTTAGCTCAGTCCTCTTCCTTCTCCCGTCTCTCGTCTCTGTGACGACCAGGAAGAAAGGAAAAGTGTCAAAGAAAAAAGGCAGCCCACAATACCGGAATTCTGCCTATAGCATCCACTGTATACTGTATACTGTCTAGTGTCTAGTGTCTACGGTCTACGAGACATTTCTCTGCATATGTTGACTCTTCACTCTTCCTCACTTTCTGTTCATTTCATCCGAATTCCACCTTCTGATTCAAATCCACTTTCATTTTGACTTGTACTCCAGACTTGTACTTTGTACTTTGTCCTTTGTGCATGGACGGTGGTTTAGAATCTAGAATCCAGACACGTGGCTCTCCTTTCTCTTTGTTTTACCTTTTCCCCTTTTATTCCATCTACATGTACTGTCTACTGTCTACATGTGAAAAAATGTACACAAATTGTACATGGTACATTTTCCACATGTTTTTTTCTTTAGGCACTGTTACCATGGTAACAACACTGCGGTTTCCGCTATCATTACCAGAATACCAGTACCAATACGAATCCGGGTACAAATACAATACAAATTGCAGGATAAAATAATTTTATCCACTTTGACTCTTCCACACCTCAAACCTCAAAACTCAAAACTCAAACCACAAACCACAAACCATAAAAAATTAGCTAAACCAGCCTCCAAATATTATTTTTTTTCCTTTTCCATCATTTATGAGATTAGGATTTTCTAAGAGTTTGACTCTTCTGTATTGTATTGTGTTGTCTTTTTAGTATTCAATTTTCCACAATCCACAAGGAAACGGTAAATTAAAATACACAACTACAAACTACGAACTAAGGAGCTAAAGAAACGCAGAATTTTTCTTTCAACCCGGTTCCTTGTCCCTTTTGTCTTTTGTCTCCTACCTGCTGCAGACTGCAGACTGCAGGCCATTCCATTTCCGGGAGGAAAATGGAATATTTTGTTTCTTCCATGTGAGTGTGTGTGTGTTTGTATGTTTGTATGTGTGTTGACAGTTTTCCCATATTCCTGTATTCAGTATTTTATCTACATATTTTTTTCAGCAAGTAATATTTTAGACTTTGCACTACCATTTGCACTCGCGTTTCAGACGTAATGTAGTATAGAGTATAGAGTATAGAGTATAGAGAATATAGACTGTAGACTGTAGATTGTGGATTGTAGGCATATACAATGAGGGAAAAATTGTAGTGTGTGTGCTGTATTATCTTTTTTATCCCACATCAGCATCAAGCATCAAGCCAAACCAAACCAATTATAATTATAGAAGATAGGAGATAGTAGATAGTAGATTGTAGTGGGTCGTGGGTATTATTAGGGGCCATAATAGATTATGACTGTTAATTGCTCTGACGCTGACTATTGACTATGCCTCTGACTCTCAACTCACCGACAGCCGACAGCCGACAATCGACAACCAAAACCAAAACCCACAATGAAAAACGAATAAGGAATAGCAAAAAGCGGAACCAAACGGCAGGGAGAAAATGAATGTGAGAAAAATCCGTAAGTGAATATCACTAATCGTTTTGGTTTTTCCCCTTCCCCATTTTTTCATATGTGTAATAGTTTGGCTGTAGAGCGTTGATTCTAGATTCTAGATTCTAGATTCTGGATTCTAGAGTCTAGAGTTTAGAATTTAGAGTCTTGTTAGGATTACATGGAGCCATTAGCTTGTTAAAGTGGTAGACTGTCGGCCAGTTAGAGGCCAGAGAAATCCAGAAATCCAGAAATCCAGAAATCGGGAGTCGTTTAAACAATAGTAATTAACGATCGTAGCGGACTTCCTGACCAAACTTGTAAAATCCGACGGCTGTGTGTAGTGTGTAGTTAAATCTGGATGTGGATCTGAATCTTGATTTAACTTTGACTCTGCCTCTGACTATGATCAGAATCACAAATAAAATGGTAGTGAAAATCCTCATCACATAATTATTATTAGAGCAAGGAGCACGGAGAAATACAATAAATGTCTTGTAATCCAATGGACGAATAACGAATAAACGCTCCACTTAAATAACACTTGTACTTTACAGTTTTTACACTACTTTAGATTTTACATCTTAGAACAAATTACAATCTCTGACTCGTTTTCTTTTTCTTTCTCTTTTTAATTAGACTTTGACTTTTTGGCCCGTTTTTTGGAAAATATCGTAATATAAAGCGTAAAAAGTAACCAGAGTTTGTATTTTCACATGTACTTAACATGAGCATAAAAGTTGGGTAAATTGGGTGGTTCATTTATTTATTTGTTGGTGGTTTGCTCGACTCGTGGAAAACTAAACTAAACCAAACCAAAGTGAACTAAAGTGAACTAGAGAAAAGAGCCTTGTGATAGAAAATTAAAGTAAATTATTGTTTGTGGGAATGAGACTTTTTCCACAGTCCACAGTCCACAGTCCACAATCCAGACTCTTTGGAGCCGTCTAATTGATATTTAGCATTATTTGTCCACTTGCCCTTTTTCCACGTTCTACAAACTACAAACTACAAACTGCCGACTCTATACTCTATACTCTATACTCTATGCACTATGCAATGTGTATAGCTACAAGAATTCATATTTCAATCCGATTGTTCATATGCATACTTATGTACGTACATACATACAAACAAAAATACGTACAGCAGTTCTATGGTCTATTTGCATGACTCGAGACTCGAAAAGGACCATGAATGTGAATGAGGAAAGGAAAAGGGATCGTTTAGAGTTTAGACTTACGAGATTGGGACCAACTCGCGTTTTTCTCCCGTCTACTTTTACTCCCATTTGTTCCGAGTTTGTAGTTTGTAGCTCCTATGCAGATTCCTATTACTTGTTCCTTGTGGGAGGGGGCCACGTTTTTTCATTTTGCTTGCTAAAGTTCGTATTCATATTTATATTCATATTCCTTGGTTAAAATTGTTCAAAAGGTGCATGTACCACGTTTTATATTTTATATTTTATATAGTCCGAGTGCCATACATATGTATAAATTGATATATACGAGTATAAAATGACGATATAATTTTACAATGTCCAGTGTCCAGTGACCACGTTGAAATGGGGGAGGAATATTTACCTATATATTTTGTATTCAATGTTTAGTGTGCAGCAGTTAGCTCAGCTTGTTTGTCCTTTGTCCTTTGTCCTCTGCAAAGGTTTGTCCATTCTCCATTGTAATTATAATTTGGGCAGGGAAAATAACAACATAACACTTGAAAAGTCTAAGAGGAATTATAGTCCAAACTCAATACTCTGTGCACTGTGTACACTGTGCATAATAATATTATTATTAAATATCATGTGTGGTGTGTTTATTTAGTATTTGCCATTTACCATCCACTGTTTACTCTTTGCATACACAATACTCATTACACAATACCCAATACACACACGTGGATTACCGATCTTGTTTCTCTGCACATATAGTTACTCCACCGTTTTGTACAGTATTACTTTGTAATCATTTGATTATCCAATTGTGTATAGACTCTAGACTCTAGATTCTAGATTCTATATTCTAGATCGAGGCTAAAAACCAAAAGCCAAAAGGTACACAGTAAATTGTACACTGTACACTGTATCTACTGTCTATTGTCTAGCTTGGTTGTCGGTTGTACGCTGTAGGTTGTAGGTAGGTAGAAACAATAATTATTATTATTCTAATTGTTCATTATATAAATATGAGTAGCGCTAAATGGTACGTGAAAATATAAGCCAACAAAACCAGAACTGGAACTGGAAGAGACAGAGAGAGCCAACACACTGATTCAATTTGGAGTCATAAAAAGGCTAATACATTCATAAATATTCCTATGGACAATGTACAATGTACAATGTACAATGTACACTTGACACTTGACACTGGACATTGCACAAATAAATTGAAAAAGTCGCAAGAAAATGTAAAAAACAATTAGTACTATCTTGATTCTTGATTCTTGATTCTTGATTATTTATGCACGTTTCTCTATTTTCGCTACACTAAATCCAAAAAAATGAGCCCATTCTCAATCAGTCTCCTTAGTTGGCAAGTTCCGTCCTCCTTTCCGACTTTTCATTCTTTTCTCCGTCGAGAATCGAGACAACGGTTTACGATTGACGATTGACGCTTGACAATTGACTGGTGACGACTCGAGTTATCAAAGTAGTGGAAATCTCTGTGGCTATTATTATTATGTTTAAATTAGGAAATGAAGAGAATTAGTCACTATCAAATATCAGATATCAACTATCAATAAATGAGAAAACGTGAAATTGGAAAATGGAAAATAATCTGGATCCTGGGAAAAATTTATTATTTTTATCGCATATAGTTGAACTTTAAAAAAAGCTATTACAATTGAAAATCAAGTTTGTGGGATTTAAGCGTTTTCCAAAATATATTTTAAGGAGCATTAAACATTTTATCCGGTTTCACTACGCTCTGCATTTGTCGTGCTTCGTACAGTCAGCTCAAGTTTCAAGTCTGGAGGTTCCCCGATTTGCCCGTTTATTGCTGTTTATATTGTGTATTGTGTAGGCAGTAGGCAGTAGGGTGAGGGCGGAAGATAAAAGGGAAAGTGGTGGACAGGTGGGCGTTTGTAGCTTCTATTTTGTAGTATAAATAGGACCAAGTACTAAACCAGAACGAGATAGTGATACTCGATTGTCTTGTCTTTCTCCTTTCCTTCCGAAGGGTAGGTAATAAATTCTGTAAAATGTAAAAGTAACCACAGAGCAGTGAAATGTGAACGGG
>JAQGBH010006890.1:0-11786 GCA_034698265.1 Sminthurinus aureus
GGATCTGCGAAAAGTTGCTCTCTCGACGTTTGTACACTTTGACATTATGCTCCTTCCAATAGCTTAACTATGGGTAGGAGCATAATGTCAAAGTATACAAACGTCGAGAGAGCAACCTTTCGCAGATCCCAGTCGATATTCAAATGTTCCTTATTCATTTAGTAAAACATTTTCGGTTGAATTAAAAGAGTTTTTTTATATTGGCGGAACACGTTAAAAATTATAGACATACCATATGTAGAATTTTACAAATGCTCAGCATTACAAAAGCAAACCGCTTTTCTCTTTTCCATAGCTCTTCTTGTGAGTTTTGGAATGTTGCGTGAGGTCACATTTTATTGCAGTTTTATAATCACATCCGGAAACTTGGCAACTGAATTTGAGCAGAGCTTTGTCCTTCTTTGATTTGTGAGTGAGTTGATGACTCCTTAAATTTGGATTTGATTTAGCTGCGTAATTGCAGTTGACCTCTGGACACTTAAACGGTCGTTCTTTTGTATGTGTTCGAATGTGTATGGTGAGTGTATCCCTTCGCCCGGAGGTGTATTTACATGTATCATGTGGGCATTTGTGATCTTTCTGACCTGTGTGGATCTTTAAATGTCCAGTCAAATGGCGCTGCAGAGAGAATGTTCTCTCGCAGTAGTCAGATTTCCAGTCTTTTTTCCCCGTGTGGATCTTGATGTGAGCACTCAAATTATTTTTCTGAGTAAATTTTTTTCCACAATAATCGCACTCGTGATCTTTCTGTCCCAAATGAATCTTCTTGTGAAGTTCTAGATTACTCTTGTGACCAAAGGATTTGTCACAAATGTTGCAGGCAAAAGCTTTTGTTCCCGTGTGAACAAGTTGATGGGACGTCTTGGCCTGATTGCAATTGAATTTTTTGTTGCAGTAGTCACATTCAAAATTTAAACTCGTTTTTTCAGCTCTCGTCTTCTCTCGTTTGACCATTTTGGCTTCGCTCCTAAATTATAGATTGATTTTTGATGCTTTTTGGCTTTTGGATTTTTCTTGACATGGTGTTTTCAACGGTAAAATAAATTTCACATTAATCCATTATGAGCACAGTCAACTGCTTTACGTTTTTCGATTTCTATAATTTCGTACCTAATTCACGGCTCAAAGCTATTTCTGTATTAGTAATAATTTTATCAATTTAATGCGTTTCTAATTGTTTTGTGGACCACTTGGATGTGGAACACTTCTGTAGAGAAAATGACTACAGTTTAATCGCACAACGAAATATTTCCGTCTGTCACAAATCAACAAAATTCTCAGGTCAGAACTTGAATTTTTTTTGGTGAAGACAGAAACACAAAAAAACGGCCATAGTAAAAGGCAAAAAGCTTTCCGTATTCCTTTTTACTTGATTTTCTGGGAAAGGAAAGACTTAAATTTTGTTTTCCGAACACGACTTTGTGGTTTGGGAAAAAGAATTAAAAAGTTTATCCCAAAATCCTTTTATCGCCTTATTGCGAGATGTTTTGTACTTTGCATTCCGAAACATTTCCGTTTCGTTTTAATCACGAGTAATAAAAAGGTGTAAAGCGTAAAACTGAACTTGAACGCCGTTTTACATTTTTATGCTTCATTGAAGCATCACTTCAATGTCAGGATTTAATGATAGAGTTAACGTCCGTCGAACTGTAATCCTTCATGAAATTTAGACTAAGGATTCCCGAGTTTCAGCAAAATGTCTGGTGAAGTGATAAGCAATTAATTATTCATAATCTTGAATGAAAAAGTGTATCCAGAACCTTTGGAATACAGCAGAATCTTAATCGTCATTTGAACCATTTCAAAGAGGACAGCAAAATGCTCAAATTACAAAAGGGTAACTTTGTAAAACTCTGACGCCGCTAAAATAATCTACGGGTTAAAAATAGCATTACTGAAATTAGATTCGTGGGTACAAGTTGTTTGTGAGGAGCCACATACAAAATTTAAAGTAAATCAGATGAAGAGTCAATCAACAACTTTTTGTCTTAAGTTTACCCTTTCATTTTGATTCAGTAAATTCCACTTGTGACTTTTCCTTTGCTTCAGGATAAATTTCATTTGGTGCTGGATGTTTTACATGGGCAAAACTGCACCAATACGTTTTCAAAATCAAACTGACAAAAGGAGCAAATTACAATTATACAATTAAAAACATCTTGAAGGGATTTTCTCTTTCATTCACTTTCTCTTGTGAGTTTTCCAATGTCCAGTGAGACTTTCCTTCCTCGCAGTTTTGTACGGACAACCGGAAACGGAGCAAACAACCTTGAGTAGAGTTTTGTCTTTTCTTGATTTTTGAATGAGTTGATGCTGCATCAAACTAGAGCTCGCTGCAGCTGCGTAGTTGAAGTTGACCTCCCGACATTTGAACGGTCGTTCTTTAGTGTGTGTTTGAATGTGTGTGGTGAGATTACCGCTTTGTGGAGCAGCAAATTCGCATCCTTTGTGAGGGCAATTGTGATCTTTTTGGCCTGTGTGAATCTTGACATGCTCAATCAAATGGGCTCTTTGTGAGAATTTTTTGTCACACAGTAATCGCATTTCCAGTCTTTTTGTCCCGTGTGAACTGTCACGTGGGTGGTTAAATCTTGTTTTGTTATAAATCGCTTCTTGCAATAAACCCACTCGTGATCTGTTTGTCCTGAGTGAATTTTTCTATGTCGGTTCAGAGAGCATTTGCGACCAAAAGATTTGTTACAAATTTCAAAGATGCAAGCTCTTTTGCCCGTGTGAATACTTCATGTTGTGTCTTTTCCCAATTAGTTCTGAATTTCTTGTTGCAATAGTCACATTCAAAATACAAATCCAACGTTTCATTCCTCTTTGTTTTATCTTTTCCCATGATTAATTCCCGTGACAAGTTGAATAAAATCACTTTTCAGTTTGCCTAAAAAGTCTAGTCCCAACAGAAAAAAGGGTTAGACTGCATCCTTTGGGTACATTTCCCTTTAACATTGTATGCATTTTCCTATGCGTCGTCTCATAGGAAGACGCATTGGGAATTGTAATGAGAGGACGCATAGCAATGAGAGGACGCATAAGGAAAATGCATGGGAAGACGCATAAGAAATTGCAATGGGAGGACGCATAGGGATTTTCAATAGGAAGACGCATGAGGTCTTCTCATAGGAGGACGCACAATATGCGTCTTCCTATGAGAGGACGCATAGGAAAATGCATACAATGTTAAAGGGAAATGTACCCAAAGGATGCAGTCTAACCAAAGAAAACAATGGAAACGTGTTGAAGAGAAGAAAAATGAAAAGAACAAAGGAAAGTCGACACTGTACACTGTAAATTGTACATTGCACATTGTATAGTGTGCATACACGCAACTTTCCACCATCCACCATCTTCCATGCACAACCTTGCTTATTTACGTCAACTTGCACTTCTACATCCATGCCAATCCACGTGTATGTATTATGTATAACGTATAGTATCGTATAGATGCACAAGATGACAAACAACGATGGAGGGTACGAATATACATAGATAAATATACAGGCTGCGGGGAAAGTGATGCATCTACAATCTACAATCTACAAAGGGAAGTAATCGGGGAATTTTACTGCTTAACTCCAAGTGTTGATAGTAATTTGGTAGGTAATTAATTAACACCACTTGCTGGTGCACTACTCCATTCTATTCCATTCCATTTCATTCCGTCCCATTTCAAACAGAGAATAGAACAGAGTAAAATAGAATGGAATAGCTTGTGTATTGTGTATTGTGTATACAATTGAATGGGATGTCGGGCTCTCAGTTCAGGCGTATAAACAGAAAGAAAATAAGGTAGAGATTTAAATGGAGCAAGAGTATTAAGTAAGCACAGCAAGGAGTGATAGGGAAAGACAAACGGGGAGAATGGGAGAATGAGCGAGAAATGGAGAATATAATGACATAACCTCTTCATGAGATGTGGAAGAGCATCATCTGGTTTGGAAATAGACTTGCCTTCCCTTGACTTGACTTTAAGTATGTATGTATCTTGTATCTGTAGTGTCTCCTGGCTTTGCACAATACGACCATGCGACCCAAGTCTTAATTCACACTGAGACGTCTTTACATTTTCCATTCTAAAGGCTGTTCGCTCTTCTCATTGTCATTGTCATTATAAGCAACTTTGTCTTTCTCCTACTCGGCGCCGTCGTGTTTGTCCATGTTCTATGTATGTGTATGAAAGGGGAATCATCACCGGGATAGCTTCCAGGAATAAAATGAGAATGAAAATGAACGTGGAAACAAGTGGTGACACCGTGTACAGTGTAGATATTAGATACACTGTCCATTGTGCATGTGGTATTGTAAAATATGCCAGAAATGGAGAGCAGCTGAGAAACAAAATTAATGCAAAGACACTCGTCTTTTCCTTCTTGATCATTTCCCTGCCCTTTTTTTCTACGTAGTCGATGCAGTTTGCTGGTTGCAGGCAAGAAGTAATTGAACACTGAACATTAAACGTTGAGCAGTGCCGATGAGTGACAATCCCATGTTTTCATTTTGTCTAATTGCTGCACTCATTTTAAACGTATTGCCATTTCAATTCCTTCTGGTGAATGGTAAATGGTGAATTGATGGCAATTTGATTTCAATCTTGGGATATGCTATCCAAATTGCCGCTTGACCAATTGTATTTAATAATTCAGTTGATGGGAGAGAAGTCAGAATTTTATGTATAATAAATTAATAAATGTTGCTTCGTTTTATTTTTCTATTTGATTTGTGACAGAGAGAATTTTTTGTGTTCACTCTGTGAGTTGTAAAGTGGTAATATAAATGAGAAGGTAAAATATTATTTGTTCGTTTTTCTGCTAGTTTGACAGAGAGTCAAACAGAGAGAGAGAGGTATATAACATACAAAATACGTAGTATAGTTTGGTTCTATGTTGATAATATTAGAAAGGTAGCACAGGATTAGTGATGTAAATATAAGTAACAAGGAAATGTAACATTTTCATGTAAAGTGTATTTAAACAAGTAAATTTCAAGTTCAAGAGAATAAGCAAAAATACATAGGAAAATATTCATGTTAAATATTTCATGTTAAAATATTTTATGTTTTATGCATATATTATGTATATTTTTCTACACCAATTCTAAAATAAAATTGGTCTTAAACAGTTTGAAATGTAAATTGGACTAAGCATAAACAATGCACATTGTACACCAAAGTTTTTGATATGGGATGAAAAGTGAATGGAAACTTGAGATTTTGTCAGAAACTGCCGTTTCTTGTACAAAATTTTGTTACGCCAACAACCAACAACAAGATACTTTTTGGACGGAAAGAATAAGGAATGATGTCTCGTCAGACTTTATCTGTAGAATGTAGAATTAAGACGCTCAAATCTGAAATCTCAAAGTCATCCATCATTCTTCAAAACTCAAAATGTCAAAGGTCAGTGTGGCTGCAACATCGTTAGATATTCTTTATTCTGTGTTTTCACTTTCATCCAACTTGCTTCTCTGTATGTTGCATGTGAAGTAAGATCAAAGTATCTACAAAGTTGGAGCTGGTTCTTGTTTAAAATTTCTAGAGAGTTGAATAACTGCAGACTGCAGACCAACCGTGGTTGCATTTGATATTTTACATAACAAATGGAATGGACAAAGACAGAAAATAGGAAGAAGCCACAACTATATTCTGTAGACAAAGTAGTCGTACAAAATACTGGCAGTGTACTGGAAATTTCTATAGGTATTTAGTACCTTGTTCAAAACTTATAATACTGGTACTGGTCACCGACGTGGAATGTACATATGGACTAGATTCCAGTTTTTCATAATTCATGACCAACTAGAAACAAATTAGAGAGGATATAATTCCATTGAGGTTGAGAATTCCTATTCCAATTCCAATTTTCAACTCCAACTTTTTACTCTTTGTTCACTACTTTTGCGACCATTTAAAAATCGATATCGATATCGATGGTCCTTGAAACTTTGTCTGTTTAATGTTTACTATTTACTGTTTACTCAACAGATGTTGCTTGCTCTATTATGTACATTGAAAATTGCACATAATACACCAATATACCAGATTATACCAGGTGATGCTTGAACCACATACAATAAAATACAAAAAACAAGGACAAGTACAAACTGTGCCAACATTCAACATCAAAGATAAAATAGTTGAAGATGCACAAAGAGAAGAGTAGAGAGGAATTGAAGGCTTTCTTTAAGTACCTGGTTGGTTTGTTGGTGATGGCTCTCAAAAGCTCTAAGCTGGATTCTGGAATACGGAATTTGAAATCTCGAATCTCGAATCTAGAGGCTGATAACTGAGCTACAGCATAAAGCAGTGATTGTGTTTGTGGATGCATGTTTAATGTTTATTCTTTGGTTCGAGTTCAATTCCTTTCATAAGGGATTTCCCTACTGACAAACTGCATGAGAATAAATACATGTACAATGTACACTGCTCATTCTACAGTGTACAGACATTCATGGAAAAGAGGAAAGAAGAGAAATGACAATGAAACGAGAGACAATTTCTCTTTCTGTCTTTGTGTGAGTGTCTAGTGTCTAGTGTCTAGTGCCTCGTTGCTCGTTTCTTGTTTCTTGTTTCTCCTTTCTCGTGTATCTGTACAATGTACAATGTACACTGAATTGTACAACTCAAGTCTCAGCAGACTATCACACTAGACAAACGAGACTCTGCCGTTCTCTTCTTCTCTTTCTTTTCCTTTTTTAGTCCTCCACAGTCTAAAGTCTAAACTGCAAACTCCAAACTGGAAACTGGAAACAAAGAATAAGTTTCAGGAATGAGCACCATATTATGAAAAGACGAGCTCTGGTATTATTCTCACTGTTGCTATCACTCCTATTCCTATTTCGTGTTTCCTCATGTCTTGCCTTTGCTCCCTCCCTTTTCTTTCGGATACTGGAGTTTGGAGTTTGGAGATGGGAGATTGAAGAGTTTAAAGAGAGGAAAATGTAACTGAACTGCCTCGCTATGTTTATTTGAATCAAGTAAATGGAGGATTCACTATTCACCATTCACCGTTGACTATTTACTGTTTACTATTTACTATTTGTAAGAGGCGGATGACACACACCAAACAAGAGTATACAGTGTACCACATATCACAGTTTGTATCTATGCAGATTGCCAGTAAACTTGCTTATAAAGTATAAAGACAGGGAAACGGTAGTAGCGAATGTATGTACAATGTACACACACTGTTTTTTGTCTCACATTCTAAATTCTAAATTCTACAGCATCTGCCTGATGATTTACGTATCGATCCACTTTGGATGAACTATCATCTTCCATCTCAATGTGTACGGGCATATAAGATGGGAGTATGGAGTATGGAGTATGAGAGCCTAAGTAAATACTAAATGCACACAGAGTATTATTTTCATTTTCACTACTTGCACCACTTTCACTCCTTTCACTACTTTCACTTTCAAAATCCGTCCATCTCTCCCTCTGTTTGTGTGCAAAGTGTGTGTGGATAGCCATAAGTATTTATGTGTATTGGTCATAGAGAACAGATTCTGGTAGTGTTTGAACTGCTCCTACCAAATATTTTAAGCATACAGAATGTAGACTGTAGACTGTAGAGTGTAGACACATGGAGACAGATACAGAAAGAGATACTGTGTATAATGGGATTGAATTAGAAATAGAAAGGGGGAAACAGAAATGTTACCATTCCCTTCTCCATTACATAACATTACACTACATTACGTTACATTACATTGCATTACATTTCCTTTCAAGCTCTATTTACGGCAATAGACTGGGATTTTCAAATGTGCTCAAAATCCATTCAACGCTCATCCATACATTCCGACATTTTGGATAGAATAAAAGACCCAGGAATTTACTACAAAATATTCCTATTCCAAGTACTAGTCCTAGTCCTATTCGTAGGCGTATTTGTATTTTGTATGCAACATGTAAAAGTGAGCTTATCCATGTACTTTAAGGCTAAAAGGCTATTTAGTAAAGTGTATATCTAAATAATGAGTGCATCAATGGATTCAATGAATTTTATAGACAAGTGTACAACATTTAGACTTTAGAGTTTAGTTTAGAGTAAAGAGTAAAGAGTACAGAGTACAGAGCATAAAATACAAAGTGAAAGCACAGCTTCCGCGTATTACGCCTATTTTTTGCTACAGTAAACTTTTTATGCACTTTACTGCTTATAGCATACGGTAAACTGTAAACTGTACACTGCATGTTGTACATTTTATTATATTCACAACAGTCTGTTGACAACAGAAAGCTATCGTTCATAATTTAACGTATACTCTTAAAATTTATAATTTATACACACCCGTTTTTTCAAGCTTATATCAATTCATCATTTAATCTTCTTACAATGGAAAATTGAACATGAATTACTTAAAATGAATTACAAACTTCTGACAACTACTTTTAAATAAAATGGGGAAAAAACTTGTATTTTAATATAAAATATCTAAGTTGTAAGATGTTGTCATATTCCGTAAAAATATTGAAAAAACGCCAAGTTGACAACTCGAAACTCAAAACTCAAAGTAGGGAATTGAAAAGGTTGAAATATTTCTTATACGTCGTACTTTTAGTTGAAATTTTGAAGTTGGAGATATATATACATAAATACATTTTGTTGAATTATGACATGTTCAAAGTAGAACTGTAGGAATGACTGTGAGTGCGTTGTATATTGTACCTTGTACATATTTTGTATTTCGTATTTGTGTTAGTTTTGTTGTCCTGCTTTTTTGTTTTTGTCTCCTGAGTCTAGATTCTGCAGTCTAGAATCTAGAGACTGGAGAATTCAGAGGAGCTGTGGGCTTTGAGCTGTTTGTAGATTGTAGATTGTAGACTGTAGACGGAAAGGGAAGGAAACGGTAGGAGTTGTAGCAGCTGTTGTGTGAGTTCACACATGGTGGTTGACATAAAACAGACAAATGATACATTTTAATGTAGGAGACTGTCTCATAAATCAATGTCAGTCACTCACTTGGCCTGTTTTGTCTTGTGTAGAGTTGTGAGTTGTGAGCTGTGAGTGAGCACAATGTATAATGCACAATGCGCAAGGCTCAAGGTAGAAAAATAAATAAATAAATAAATATACCATCGCACGGAACATTAGATATTGTACCGTGTACCGTGTACTGTGCGTTGTGTATTGTGTATTTTGCTATCCATTTTCCGTTTCATTCCTCCAACTCAGCTCTCAACTAATTTCCCAAGTATCCAAGCATCCCTTCCGTCCTCCCTCTACTAAATGGAGTTCCCACCACCAGTCAAAATATCATCAATTACCTCCAATTACCCCCTACTCCGCTCAGATCAAAATACACAGGCGATTAAAAAACAGAGATGCATTGGGATAACTTTCTACGACTGCGAGAACAATTTGCACACAAGAACTGCCGCTGGCATTGCAAAAATAACGGAGAACATGTTGAGATTTACCACTTTTTACACTACCCTTTCTAGATTCTCGATCCTCGGTTCTAAATTCTAGGTTCTCTATTAAACCTAAGCATACAAAACCCAAGAAATATATTGCCAGAATGATCATAAATGGTTTTATTATACTGACATTGTCCTTGTTACGGATTACATTGCTTCTTGAACTATTCCCCAAAAAACGTATGAACGTATAATGATGCTCCCAAAATACACAAGTTTTTAGAGAGCGCGTAGCGTCCAGTGGAAAAATGTACAATATTTAATATCTGCAAGTGAGATGTGAGATGGAACAAAGCTGTCAATGGAAAATACTGCATTTTCAACTGCATCTGAAAAACCAAACCAAACCCAACCAAAGTCAAGTTAATATAGCGTAAAATGTAAAATGCAAGAGTTGTAAAGGGTAAATGTTGAATGAATGACCTTTTCATTTAGGAAAGTAAAAGTGTAGAGAATGAAGACCACTTTTAAAAGAGTTAAATCCATACGGACATAAAATTGGGCTGCTTAGTTTTGGGATGGTTGGGTTAGGCTGGCTTGGCTTGGCTTGGTCTGGTCTGGTCTGGTTGAGTTTGACTTGGTTTAGTTTGGTTGGATTTCTGAGGGAATTGTACTTAAAAATCAAATAAAGTAATGAAGTAGTCAATTCATTACTTAAGGTTAGCCTCGTTTCACCCTTCATCCTCTTTCTCTCTCTTCCCGTTTACGACACCAAGCACGGATTCTGAAGGATTCACAGACTAAAGACGGAATGGAATAGTACTGGATGGAATGGGATGGAAAACTAGAAAAGGAGAATGAGATGAAATGAAATGAAAAGACCAAAAGTGTATCGTGAATTCAAAGCACGTTCATTTTAACAGTCCCATTAAATTGCATGCTTGACTGCAGGAAAGGTTCTTGGTCTGTTCTGGTCTGAGTTGGTATGGTTTCGTTTGGTTTGAATGTGCGCTGTTCTTTCTCCGGTCGTCTGTACAGTGTATAATGTACAGTGTTCAATGTTAAATAGACTTGAAGGTTTTCCCTCTGACTCTGACTTTCTCATCTTCCCTCAAATCTGACACAGACACACGGACACACATACACTTTATATGTACATCCAGTCGTGCCAAACCAAACCAAACCAAACACAAATGTCAAGTCGGCCAAAGGGAGGTGAAAGAGAGGAAAAGATATAAAAGGAGGGGAAAGTGCAAGGAGAAACGAGGATTTTGCTTTCTCTAACCCTCTTTTCCCTTCTGCTTCTGTTTCTGCTCTTGCTTCTGCTGGAAGAAATTTAAACGTCCATTCAAGGTTTACGAGCGTCAATTGAGAACTATGATTTTATTTTATTTTATTTTAGGCTACTCCTCTCTCTCTTCCTATCCCTTCTCTCTTTCTTCCTCTTTGTACACATATTTTCCAAACTGTGCAAAGGTACATATTTTACTTTCCTCTGTATCTTTACTCTGTTCATCTACATTTGAATCCGGCTCAGATTCCGATTCAGATTGTGGATCTGGAATCTGGAAATGCTTATCCGGCACTCGACACTCGAAACTCGAAACTCGAAGCTCGAAACTCGACACTCAAAACTGGAAACGGGAAAGAACGTTGATTACTCTGAAACTAAAGACTGGAGCTAATGAGCTCAACTGACGACTCCTCTTCATAATATCCCCAGATCTTTTCTGTCACAATCTCCACTCCATGCTCAACGTTCAGTGCTCAATGCTCCATGGTGATAATGATGATGGAAGTGAAAGTCGTCGTCTCCAGCTCCAGCTGCTTACTACACATTTATTAGAATATGCACAGTGCGTATAATCTGTATAATACATAATACATGGTGCAAAAGTCAAAGGGGGAGACAAACCGTCCTCATTTATTTTTCTTTTTTTTGTTACTTTATTTTAACTACTTTTTTTTAACACCTCATCATCATCATGATGATCGTCAGCGGTCAGCAGTTTCCGTGACACTTGCACCATTTTAATGCTCAGTCTAAGTTTCCGTCATCATCCTCTTTTAAAGGGGATTTTAATGGGTACAATTTGATATTTTAGTGGCATGATGATTCATCACTCATCACTCATCACCCAAAATCTAGAATCTAGAATCTAGAATCCAGAATCCAGAACATCATTAAATGAAATAAACATGGGTACAGGAGTACCTACAGAGGGAGCGAGCTAGACGAAACAAGAGGTTATAAGATTATATTGAAGTAACTGACTTCAAAAAACATTATAATTCAGTTTACAAACTGGGTCAGTTGAAACCGAAAACACCGAATAATGCCCGGATTGCGGGTCAACGGATCATTATTGTGAAAAACAAACCTCATATTCGGATTCTCCGTCCCCAAATACCCCAT
>JAQGBH010006891.1:0-11785 GCA_034698265.1 Sminthurinus aureus
CAGAGTAACAGCCATTTTTCTAGAGCGTGACTCCGACCGTGACGCCATCGGATACGGATTTTATAAGTGTGTTGGATTATAAGTGTAACATTACAAAACGATTAAAACATACTGTAATCATTACAGTACTTAAATCATTAATTCCATAGTCATTGAACATACGAAACAGCAATTTCATATTTTGGAAATCATTTGTAATTTTATTAGAGTGCATGTACATGAAAATGCACCTGAAATTTTGATAAAAGTGTTCATTTTGAACTGAAAGTGTGCATTCCTTTGATGCGTATATGCGTGTATTATATTATTATTATACTTCATGTATTGAAACTTTCACTTTTCACTATTTAAAGTAGAAAGTAAATACCAGATGTAAGTACTTCCGTTAATGTACTCATGTTGCATAATAATATTATTATCTTATGGTTGTCATTTTCATGTACATGAATGCATCTCACTTATCTTATTGCTAACTTTTTGTGTCTTAATTATTTTTATTTAAACTTTACACACTATATTATTATGAATTTTTGAATACTCATGTCATCTCATAATATTGAATATATTTTACTGAATAAATGAATATTATATAATTCGTGTGTAAAATACTGGGGAAAATAATACTCACCCGTACATGCCCAAAATTTTCAGCAAAAATTGACACGTATCGTCTGTTAAAATATCAATGTATGTATACATTATTCAACATGTAAATATATTATAGTTTATCATAATATGTTTTATTGCATCGAATCGATGCATTTAACTCTTTTAATCTTTTTAAAAAACAGTTTCAGTATAGTTCAATTGTGTCCGGTAAATAATAGTTCTTATCATAATTAATATAGCAGTATCACCTTCTCAATCAATAAAAAATAATCGGTAAAACGGTTCGAAAAAGATAATAATTAATCAAAATTATTACAACTTGCAATTTATGTATATATATTATTGCATATATTTATATATTATGTACGTAGTTCTCATAACTCACAACTAAAGAATTAAAACTTAAAACGCACAGCATTTCTACGGAGTAAAATACCTTTCAAAAAAGTTTCAATACAAATACATATAATAAAATCTGCCTTTTTTATAAACATGTTGCCAAAATAGTGTGATACTGTATTGTAAAGTATAATAATAATATTATATAATGTTTAGTTCAATATAAAAACAAGCAATTCCAGAAGAACATGAAGTCATATTTTTTTCAGTGACTACACTGTCTACTGTGTCATTTTAAAATTCAATCTCTTCTTGTACATTGTCGATCCAGACTCTGGATTCCAGAGAGCACGTCTACAACGTATTTTTTGTGATTTCATGTTTTGAATTTCTGTCTTGGAACATAGAAATAAGATGTTCAATTAAAAGGTTATAATATTTAGTAGTGGATGGTACGTAATTAGTAATTAGTCATAATATAATAACAAATAGCATCATGTAATTTTCAAGTGGGTAATCAAATTATATGATATTCAAAATATTTATACTTATTTGGTATATTTCATGACTTATGAACAGTATAAAATATGAAACATAATAATAATTTAGTGTATAAACAGAGTGTAGTGTATATACATATGTATAGTTAAAATTATAACAATAAATAATATTTTTAGCATTTTACCTTAAACGTTTTGCAATTCTCCAATGTGCATATATATAGCATTTTTTCCCTATAGCCTATACCTCTATATAGATATATTATATATATGTTATGTACATATGTATTAATAATAATTAATAGTATATTTACTAAAGTTGTATATATACACTGATATATTATTAATTATTAATTATTACAAGGACAATTCTCAAAAGAATACTTTTTGTACACATAATAATCTTCTACGTTTAGAAAACTCCTTACAGATACAAACATTATACGTAAACAATAATAAATAGACTGAAATCATCATAATAATATTATAGATTATTGGTTATTGTATTATTATATATTATAATATTCTTTTCTTTTGTGATCTTGTATATCTACTTTGCATAATATTATATTAAGAGCAATTACAATTTAAGTAGTATACCTTTTAAATAAAATCTAACAAATTGCTTACGATACATATAATATATTTATCAATAATAATAATTATTGTTTACAATCTAATAACAGCAACCACTATTTTCATGATTATACGATTTTGTTTCCTTTTTATATATTTTAAACTATTTTTGATACACAAAACTTTTACTATTTATACAACATAATAATACATTATGATCGTAAAAGCTAATATTTGTTATTTATATACATTGTATTTTATTATTATTATAATTTACAATCTAATTATGCAAACATCGCATTATTTTCTCATTGTACTTTGTCAGTATTTGTAATCAATCGCCGAGCATTATTATATTATGTACAATTCGACATATATATAGTCATGTACACATCATACATTTTATACGATTAAACATATCACGTATATTGTGTATTGATAAACAAGACAAAACACACGGGGTGTAACTAAACAAAACGGTGAATAACTCATCAACCATTATATTAGAAAATAAAATAAAAAAATTTTTAAATGAAAAGACACAAAATAAACTGTTCAAGTTATCGTGCAGAAACTAACAAGACCAAAACGTGGAAAACGTAGAACATTTGTTCAGATGAATACTATAAAAATCAATAGGAAAACGAGGGAAAAGACTATAGTACATGTAAACAGATTATAACTCAGGATTTATTATTATGCAGTTTCATATTTTATTCTAAGACACATTATGAAACTTTCAAAAAACCTACATTATTTAAAGTTCCCAAATTCCTAATTATTCAAAAAAAAAAAAAGAGTTACTGTTGTTCAAATCAAAATGTGAAAATACGTAGTGATCAGTGTTGTATTCTTGATTACTGTCAAAACGTAATCAGTTACAGATATCATGGGGCTCTGTAAAATCTAGATTACTTTTAATCAAATTACCATACAACAACTCTACTATACTGATCAACTGAAACAACATTATGCAAATAATCAGAACAATTATTGCCTTTCGACTATTTAGACAGTACGTTTTGGTATTGATACAAGTTGTATACAACGTACAGACTGCTGTACAGTGTGAACGTATAGTAAAAAGAAAGAGAAACAAACTTCATCCCATAGAACGCTTCATTTTTTAATGTTGTTATTAATAGTGGAATTTATCCTTAATAGTCAAAAGTCAAAAGACAATAACAAGGCACTGAGAAAATTTTGCGTATAGGTTATTGTTGTTGTTAAAAATCTTTTAAATTTCAGTATATCAATAAAACACCACAAAATTTAAAGAATCCTATAAATGCTATAAATACAACATCTATAATAAATAATTATTTGCTTTACTTTTTTTGTAAAAAAAAAATCACAGAAATCAGTTATAGCAATAAGTAATAAGATATGTAAGTAACAACATGAACTTACGATCTACGGATTCCTACATTATATTCAATGGTATAATAGTACATAATAATTCGTTTATCGCTTCAGAAGTCATGTTCTATTACGTATCTTTCTTTAAAATGGTCACCTCACTACGAATTATTTATTAAAGATATTGCACTTGTCATAATATTATTTATTATTCCTTGTCAATAAAAAAAGATCTATAATCCCTACCTGAGAGTGTAATATAATCTGTGATAGGAAAAATATGATCCATTGAATGATAAAGTAGAGGAAAACATACTAAAGGAAAGATATATATGTATATACATATATCAATAACTTGGTAGTATAACGGTTAATAAAATCTAAAAAATCAATTTATTTACGGATGTTTAAGGTGTTTCTGGTTGTGTCATAGCATTGGTACATTGGATGAAGAAGCTGGATTGTTACCCACTAAAACAGGAAAGTTTCCATCTGTCCAATGTATTAAATTATGCTCAATTAGTTGTGAGGCTGAGAAGTGATCTTTGAGAAGGATTTGAGAAAAATTGCAATGCATATTGAAAGCTTCACTTTCTCTAGCAGGATCACCACATAATCTATAGAGATCTGAAATAAGAATAATATGAAAAAAGTATAATAATATAAATAAGAGTTAGAATACAAATCCACGATTGGATAATATTTTATAGCAATGAATTAACATACAGTGTAGCAAAAGAAAACAAAAGTTACGACGGAATACATTACAAAACAAAGAATTGGAATTACTTTGAATTTGTTCACTATAAAAGGGAGAATAACAAGTATATATTTATATTTATACTATTATACCTTTCAATATAGCAGAAGCCCACAATTGTACATGAACATCGGGAATCTTGCCGGCAAGTTGTGCTGCAGGAGTGACCATGTTCATACTTTCTCTACTATTTCCCAAAGACAAAAATATATGACCAAGTAGAACAAGAGAACAGGAAGTAAGACGATTCAGATCTTCAGCATTAGCCATTTTCAAACTTTCTCTTAGGTATCTCCTATTTTGTTTTGGAAGGAAACAAACACAAATAGTTTACAACAGTGCTATATGTACATGGTTGTAAAATCCCTCTTTAGCATAGAAATTAAGTAAACTACTAGTTTCAAACTGTCGTTTAAAACAAAATTAAAAAAAAACATTTAATTCAGAATAAAAAGTAAATATATATTTTACTTGGCATCATTATATCTTGCTTGGAAAAATGATTGTAATCCTTGTACATAATACGCAGCTGCCCGAAGGGAATGACTTGCTGATGGCAATGTTTCTGGATTAATTCGTTCTAGTAATTGTTCAAATTCTGGTTGTCTCTTTGTTCGAAGATACACTATAGCTAAATTAAGATGAATAAAGGTCCATAATTCTCTTTCTTGAGAACTCTGTAATGCAGCTGTAAATTGCACTTCTGCAGCGTCTAGACTGTTCATTGCCATTGCATAAAGACCGAGTAACGTATGAAGTGGTGCTTTGTGTGTTAAAAGTAATCTTGGATGTTGTTCACATAATGCACAGGCTTGAGATATTTCCTATGAAAAAAAAAACATTTAGATTTTAACAAAACCACAAATAAATAGAAACAATATAAATAAAATTAGTAATAATAATATTATTATTATCAATATTGGTTGAGATTTGACTTACCTGTAACGCTAAAGTTTTATTGCCCATAACTAAACGACACATGATAATTTGTTCCTAAAAGGAGTAAAAATTAAAAAATCATTAGTTCATAAAATTATTACTGTTTATTAATTTAGTAATAAATATACAACCAGTGTGTATGTACATAAGCTCATACTCTCTCTCACATATATGTACATAGCATAGAAATTCATACGCGTAAAAAACGATTTCATATTTTTCAGTCTTAGAATCAAGTCAAAACAAGTTTAGTCTGTGAAAAAGTTGGTTTAAGTGTTCATAAAAATACATAGTGCTCGTGATTTCGTTATTTCATTTTCAATTTAATTATTATTATCAATTATTATTATTATATGTTAAAATTTTCACTCATTAGTATTAATTATTATTATTAGTAGATTAAGTAATATTAGTTCTGAATTCGTCGTAGCATGAGGGTATGAGCTTATGCATACACATTGAGAGTATTCAAAAATCATAAATGTACTTACAATAGTAAAGTAAAATAAATTAAAACAAATAATGTACTTACTAATAAAAGTAAATGGAACGTGTTGAGTATTGGTTGTTGCTCTAAAACTATGAATAAAACAAACACAGTCATTAATCATTAATAAAAAAAGGCCTACTTTGAAAAATCGACCAGTAATTAATTATATAGAGGGTAGTTAATAAATAATCCTAATTATTATTAATAAAAAATAACATTATTTAATAATAATTATTATTGTACCTAAATAATTATTAAAGTACAGTAGTAATAGTATGTATGTTTATTATTTATTTTATTTTTATACATAATATTATTATAGTACACTTACTTCTCAGTTTTTCAATTTGTATGAGAGCTTTATCTGTATATTTTTGTGCTTTATCTAAATAACCGCCTGTTTATGGAAAAATTGCAAAAAAATAACCCCAGAATTATATTACGGTAACAAACTATAATATACAAAATTATGGATTATATATACACATATCACATATAATACAATACAAGTCATATACTTTTTGTTTACAATAATATTTTGCATGGTAACATACCTTGCATTGAATGCATGGCAGTAATAAGGTAGACGAGGACACATAAATGTTCTTTGGGCATCCACATGAACATATCGCCTGGATTTTCTATAAAAAAGAATAAGGAGATTATACCATGTATTGTCATATAGATAACTCATATAATTATCTATAATCTATAATCTACGAAAAAAAACTTACCTTGTGTACTTTTCCCACAATCACCAGCAATGATTTCTACAAGTTCTGTAATTTAATTGAAAATTTAAAAGTCTCAGCAATTTTGTTTAACAATAAACAATAATAGTAATAATAGTAATAATAGTAATAATAATAATAATTTTAGTATTTTTTGCCACATACTCCGATACATAGTTGCATAATCAAATCGAAAAGTTTTCCGTGTATTAATTTTACTGTATAATAATAATAATTTTTCACATGTACATGTAATAGTTCAAATTTTTTTTCTCACCTAGATCAGATGGCCAAGTGGGTTGTGTAATCGTCTGTATACTCTGTTGAAGTTGTTTCAAACTTGGTTTGACACTCTTAATTTGTCCAGCCATTAAATAGTGGCATACCTATCGGACATGATACAAGCACAATACATGAGTATGAGTAAGCATTCATCTTTTCCTCCAGGACATTTAGTTCTTACAATACAATATATCCTATTTTATAAAATGTTCTATTCATATACGAATGAAATAATAACTAAATAAATAACAACATGTGTTTATAATTTATAATATTATTTGTGCATGATGGATTACCTGCAGGACTAAGAAAAATACTTTAAGGTACTCTTTTTGATGGGGATTTCCTTGCCATGCTTCAACTAACATACTAGCTTGTTGGAGTAAGGGATGGACTTCTTGAAATCTTTTTGCTATTAAAAGCAGCTATTAAAAATAAACATGAAAGAAAATGTGATAAACATTTCAAACAAATATTTTTATTTATTATTACTGATAATATTATTATGTATTATATTCTATGATTTAATTAATAGATTGATTCATCATTAAAAAAAATGATGAAAACATACCATTGCCTTGCTGAGTAGAAATAATACACGAGTATAATGAGCCATAGAATATTCGGCATAATCTACACCGAACCCTAATAAACTACAGGCTGACTGGTAATCTTTTTCAGATGCATGCATTTGCTGTAATTGTTTACATGAAATAAAAATTTTCATCAAGTTTACATTTTAAATACCACAAAAAATATGTTAAAAAATATAACATGTATGACATACAACATTATGTATTATGTATATCATACATAATATCGTACAATACAATTTCATAACAAATCTAATCAAATTTTATTATTATTGCTGTTATATTAAATAAAGGATAAACAAAACAAAAAATACGTACTGCAAGTTGAAACAACGTACGACAATGCCAGTAGACACTAGCATTCGATAGTTCAATAGCTTTGCGTAACAATGGTTTGGCAAGATTTGACTGATTTTCTTCTGCATATAAATTTGCTAACAGGCTGGCTGCTTCAAATTTAACATCATCGAAATTATTTATAGTTTGAGAAAGGTGCCAAGCTTGCTCAAGATGATGCCTAGCGAGATCAGTATTTTTTGTATGTACAACAAGAATATTTCCAAGTTGAAGATGAGTTCTTGCTTCAACTCGAGGAGGTGGTTTAAAATTGACTATAAATTAATAATAAAAGAAATACAATCAACAATTTTATCAACAACTGCTAAATAGTAATATAAAATATAGTAATAATATAATCAATGTAATGTATCATCATAATAAAGAGTGAAATGATCATTTGTATACTTACAAACAGCTTGAAGACATTGAATACAGTGTTTTATATTGGGAGGATTTGATGTTCTAAAATATTCAGCGATACCCAGTAAGGATAAATACCAAGTATCCTGATTTGAAGCCATTGCTAGATTTTGCATCTTGACCGAATATTTATTTTTTGTTGTGTTATTTTTACACTATATTTTAAATAAAACACGGACACACACGTAAAATATTTTGGTATTTGTAGATTTTGGCACAATTAGCTTAGTTTTAAGTTGTTCTTTTTGTAGATTTAGATAGTTTTTGGCTTTTAAATAGTTTAAAAAGTCACTATCTTATTCGATTTTTTTTTTTTACATATTGATGCTCGCACTATATTATTTTTGCAACTTAGATAAATACAGCATTAAACACTTTTAATACTAATATAATATTATAATAAAGGTTTTAATTATTTAAAGACATTTATGTAACATATTTTGTTATTTTGTTCTTTTACCCATTTTCCATCACTTGAATAATTCTGTAATTTCCATTACGTTGAATATTTGGATATAATATATATATACAACAAAACTATCTACTTACTTGCACACAATTCACGTACACTTACATTATATTATTATAAACAAGAAGTTTTGAAACCTTTTTCCAAAATACTATTTGAAAAGTAAAAGGCTTTTTCATTTCTTAATAGTAATAAAACAAAAACACACTATATATCATTCAAATTTTTGTTGGTTTCTCAAAAAATTAAAAAAGTATACTGACGGGACAAAAACTTTCACTTGCATGGATTATTAAATATTGGTATAATAATAAGCATTGTTGTTTGTTGTTGTCAGCAATGATGCTTATAAATCTTGTACAATCTTTTAATTCTTCCACATGATATTTCCAGTCTCAGCAGTACATGCTTCTAGATGTGTAAAAAAAACAAACAAGGATTGTGTTCAAACATTTCTAATAACATTTCATTTTTCATTTTTAATGTATAGTAAAATATGTCAAATATCAATTTAACTTAATATATTATTATTATCATTGGAAAGTATAAAGTTTATACTATAAACGTAAGTACTTTTATTTTTTATTAGGAATCTACAAAAATTTATGACTAGATACTGGGTATACATATTATTATGTACGACAATTTGGAAAAATTTATTTGATTACCTTTTGGCTTTCCCAAAAAAAACCCAGACTATCATGTTAAATCACTTTGATGTAAAAGTTAAGTAATTACTTAAGGAAAACAAACTGTTTGTTTACATTCGTGAATCACAACAACAATACTTCAGTAAAAGTTATACATAGAAATTCACATTTATCTGTATTTCAAACAATTTATAAGAAGTATATAAAATGTTGAGTGTGAAACCCAATACTTTTGTTAATTGACTTTCATAGTTAAATGTATTTTAACTAAAATTAATTACGTTGCTCCCTATAATTGTAATCAAATATTTTGAAAAGTGAACTCTTCGTACATAATCTAGGTACAGGACCATTGAAATTTCATACATATTTGCGGAAGGATTTAAACGTCGGTTTTGCCGAAAAAAAAAAATAGTTTGGGCAGTTAAAAAAAATTAACTTTTATTGCCAGTTTTCATCTTTTTTTACAGTTTTAAAAGTGATTAGGAAACTAAATGTTTTCATTTTTAGTTGGTTCGTAACATCGCTAGCTACGTCAGTCAACACAATAGGAAAAAACAGAGAGGTAAGTAAAAAAAAGCATCTTTTTTATATTACACGCTTACTGGATAAAACTGATATGAGAGAGGAGGCGATTTCACACACTATAGAGAGTTTACTTATATGTAAAAAATACCGTTAATTACTATAATAATAATTATTGTATTACTTATTATTATTGACAAAAGCAAATCAGAAATCTTTGACATTTCGTATGTGTTTTGGTACAGTTTAATTTGGATTCTAAAATTTCACAGCAATAATAAGGATTCTATAATATTATTATGATAATAATATTATGTGATATGTAATAATATTATTTTATTATATATATAAAGTTTGGGGATGTGAAATCTGAAAGAGTAATTAAAAGCAATTGTTTATTTTTTGTTATTTCTACAAGTTTAAAAAGCATCAAAAACATATATACATGTACACAAAATCCGTAGTATCAAAGTGGACAAACTAGTAAGTGGTTATATGAATGTTTTTATTGTCCTTATTAGTTTGTGATGAAAAATTAAAAAATGCATATAAATTCTATAGTGTCAGATCGTCTCCTCCTCCATACATACATTAGCACCATGAAACTCCAATTTACTATTATTATGATGGGTAGTGTACTATAAACTATAATGTAACTGTAGTGGGACTTTCTCCAGGAGAAAGCTTTCATCTATTTTTCTGCTTTGTTTTGGTTTATATATTAAGTATGTCATTTATATATATACCACACCACATATTATATAAAACATGTGAATGGGTTGCACTTTGATGTTTATGAAAAACATCAGGGGTTTTTTGTATGTGTGTAAGGTTTTTTTGGTTTACATAACGTGTAATATTATGGAGTTTAGGCATATTTGGTATGACATATTTTTAATACAAGTAAAAGTACAGATTGATGTAGGTCAGTTTTTAAAATAAGAAAGGCCAATAGAAAGCAATACTATGACTCTTTAAATAATATTATTATGGTTGTTTTAAATAGTCTCCACTGATGGAACATTCAACCGTGTTTTTTTTTTGTAAAACATATATAAAACATATATATATATATAATATCACAGTTGGTGAACGCTACAATCTTTGAGATTTCATAACGCTACAATGTTATAATATAATGCCTCAATATGATTGATTGTTATAGACTAAAGAGTACAGAAGTTACATTAGAGAGACTTATATATAGGAATACTATTACATATTATTACATATTATAATACACATTAGATTTTTGATTTTTTTAAATTCTAGTATTCTAACATTCTAGTACCAAAAATATTTTAACCCTCAACATGCATGTGTATCTAAAATTGCAGATTAGTGTTTGAGGAAAGTTATTTGGGATTATAATATTATTATAATGAATTTTCCTTTAGTAAATTCCTTTTCCTTGATAATGTTTCACAAAAGGAAATATTATGGCATTATTTTCATTATTATTATTATTTTGTTATTGGGCAATTTAGTATTAAAACATAGTTAATGCTACCAAATTAGTCCAAACCAGTCCTTCTAAAATTTGTATTATGTGTTGTAGTATGGCATAGTATTACGCATACTTCGAAGATTTCTTTCATGTACTATTATTATTCTATCTACGGTGTACACATTTTTAAGGAAAGGGTACAGTATAGTTACTGGTTTTATGAACTAAATTGTTGCATACTACCAATTCTTCTTCCATCTCCGTCTGCTTTTGTTTTGTTTTTTTTTGTACTACACCGTACACTACTTGATTGCTGTTCTATATATAATATGGATAGTATGCAGGCTTACGCAGATAAATGCTATATTTTGAATCAAAATATAGTATAGTTTGCCGTTCTTTTTTTCTTTTGAAAAATTATGTAGTAATAAAAGTACAGCCATTGAAGATATAATTGAAAAAAAAAATGGAAAACGTAGAACATAATATACTTGAAATTTTTATTTTTTTCACAAAAAAAGTCGACGAGATGGAGAATGAAATCCTCCTGGAGAAAAATGTAGGATGTTACCAATTTACAATGTGGATTGTAAATAAGTAATAACTAGACCTCGGATAAATATTGATTTCAATAGGACCATACCAGTATGCATTGTACTTGCATTGTGCTTTTGCTTTTGACTTTTATTGTGACGGTTGCTATGGAAAACATCACAAAAAATGTACAATAAAAGTTAAAAGCAAAAGCACAATGCAC
>JAQGBH010006892.1:0-11785 GCA_034698265.1 Sminthurinus aureus
CCATACGTATGAGACAAAACGAAATTCAATTTTAAGTCAAATTCTTACGTTTCTCTTAATTTATTTCAATTATGGGCAAAATTTATCTGATCTTAGTGTGTAAAATCATCTATTTTGGAAGTATCAAACACAAAAAGTGTCAAAAAAATAGTCTCGGTCTCGCCGAGACTGAGACTCAGAAAAAATCCGAGACTCTCGGTCTCGGTCTCGTCTCGTGCAAACACTAGTGTATATACTAGCACCAACTACAATAAAGTGTTTTACGTTTGTTTTTGAATCTATAATCAGTTGCATTGAAATTTCAATAATAATAATTATTATACTATTATTTTTCATTTGTTTTTCTCGGTTAAGTTTGTCAAATAAAACCTTTTTTCGATATTTTGAGTGAGTTTTGTACCGGAATATAGATATACATGCATTATACGACAATACCATTAACCTAGAGGATATAATGTATTGTCATTTGAAAAATATAACGGAATGGGGGGTATTGAAAATTTGCTGTACCGAGTTTTTCTGGGAAACCAGAAAAAAATGTATCAGATCAGACTATAAAAACTAAACTGTGTACTCGTAAATGGATGGCTAAGGGCAATCACAAGTAAATCGGTAACTAAATACTAAATACATATATATTGGAAAACCCAAGAAAAAATATATGTCCCTCTATAAAGAATAGACAAGATTACCAAAATTATAATCTGTTGAAGAATAAATTGTTTGAAAAATAAATAAAATGTAAATGTAAAAGACTCTAAAAAATAACTAAAACCTGTGATTTAGTAAGAAAAAGAAAACATTCTGTCTCTCTGTTCATGTATGATATTGTATGCTTTCCTTCACACCATGTTATTTAATTTATCGAAATAAACTGCAAAAAGTTGAATAATATATTCACTAATATAATAGTTACTATTTTTTTAACTGGAGAGTCTACGAAGAATTGTGTTATAAATATTCCAGTCGCCTTTTTGCCTCATGTTACATTTATTACACAAAATATAATGTAACATACAAAATCTATATATCAAGGTTGCAACTTTATATAAAACACTGCTCACTATTTAGTTTATATATTTTGGTTGGATTTCTTGAGTTGCGTATAATAATATGTATTATGTGGATGAATGTACACGCAATGTTTCTATATTATATTCATAAAAAAACTATTGTACATTGTGATTGCATGACACAAAATATGTATTCCGAAAATAGTAATAATAATTATTACTATGATTATAAATGACGTTAAACTAACTGATTGTTAAACTTTAAACTTATAAATAAACTTCTTGTATAAGATCAGGACAAGGCAAATTCAAACAAACGTAAAGCGTTTTGCGCAAAATATATATATACAAGTAAAACATGCCCGTCATATGACGGGCAATAAAACTTCTCAAAAAATCCATATTCGATGGCTCACATATCTGTAGTTTTCTTATAATCCAGAAAAGAATTTTCGGTTTGCATCAATTCAGCTAAAAACTGTTTTTGTGTTCCTTGTGTGACTGGTTGCGTATTACATTTTCTTTGCTAGTTTTTTCCCGATTATTATTAGCCATTTCTCTTAGCCATAGTAATAGCCATTTCTCTTAAGCAGAGTAAGGCCTATTTCTCTAGAGTGTGACTCCGATCACGCCATCGGATACGGATTTTATGAGGGGGTAGGATAGCGGTACTTATGACGAAAATCCTATTTACTTGGTTCTGAAATACCTAGCTAGAATGTTGTAACCACTTATGTTCAATTTCTTCCCTTACTATAAACTTTCAGGTTCTTAATTAACTATTCAGTGAATCGGGTGCTGGATAATAAATGAGTTTGACATGTTTTGATTTAAATATTACACTATATAGATTGTAAGGTTCTATGCCTCAATCTGTATTTATTTACACAATAAATCAAAACACATGATCAATTATTATGTATACGTTTATATATATATGTAGATGTATACATATATATATGGATTTTATTATTAATTATTAGAAAAAGAATAAAACTGTTCTTTCCTCTTCACTCTACAAGCGTGGAAAATTATTAACTTTTTATTGCTAGGGAACAGAATATCAAAACACTCTGTGCTGTTCACTAGTCGCAGATGGAGCGAATCATAGTAGCTGAATAAAGGAAATGGTCAACTGCGTACTTTTCCAAAGTGAAAGACTTCCATGACTGAAACAAGTTGCATTTTTTCCTTCAACACATCATAAAGCGTACAGATTAAAAAAAATCAGCATTCAGCATAAAAAAGTACACAACTTTTTTTTCATCAACTTGACCAATTTTCCATGGCTTTTGTTCTTCTTTCTTTGCTTATCTATTTAAACTTTATTATTATTTATTATTTAATATTTACCAGTTGATTGTTCTTGAGGAGTAAAGTGGGATTGTGTACAGGTAATAGAATCAGGTCTGTCTTTATAGTCAAATTTATACCGATTTATGCAATGGTAATCTAAGGAGCATCGGCTCTCGATAAATGAGAGGGTTGCTGATCCTGATTGGTCACAAGATAACAAAACAGATTGGAAAAAATTAAAATTAAACTTTGAGAATATGGAGTATGGAATATCGACTCCGGATTCTACACTCTAGGAGACGTTATAAATCAACATCACCACACAGAGAGGTAGACAATCCTGAGGAAACTGTGCATATTTGTGTTTTGCCGCAACCCGGACCTCCATATGTTCATAATAATGTGGATTGTACATTAAATTGCTCCCCTGTTGACGTTTCGGAATTAAACTACATTAAGCCAAACGTGTCTAAATATGGCCTACTTCGTCATACAATGGATGAAATGCGATGTCTTACCCTTGCCAAGGAAAATGCTGCAGCTGACATTTTTAGCAATGCTGAATGGTGAATCTTTTTTTATTTTATTCTTTTTTATGTGCCTTATTAAGTAGGACCTATATAAGAATTTAGAGGATTTATAGAATCCTATATTATACATACATGCACACACATCTTGGTCAAAATCAACTTTCACATATAAATGTGAAAGTTGATTTTGACCAAGGTCAAGAAGATTTATTAGGACGGACACTGAATTTTGTATGCGGGAAAGCAACTAAAAAAAGAGAAAGTTGCAGACCATCGCTCAAAATTGCAATCATTTCATTATAGGGCTTCCCCAACGGAGAGTCATTAGAAAAAAGTAAAAAGAGAAAGATGTTGTGACGACAGTGGATCCTTTAACATTAAAAACGCATTGACGATCAGCGCTACAAATACAGCATAGCGGAATTTCTATCATCGTATATGTTATAACATTACGCGGATCCAAAATACGCCACAACACCTTTCTCTTTTTATTTTGTGTGCACTCATAATGGTAATGCTTCTCCGCTGGGCTTCCCCAGTTCGTTTCCCACATTACAAGTTGAAAAACCGGAGATTGGCCACCCACCAATTTGCCCTCTAGCAATATCAACAACAAAAACCCATTTTCCGGCAGTCATACGGTTCCCGTTCAAATTTCCAAGGAAAAGATCCGGAAAATTCAGAAAATTTGTGACGATCGCAAGGTAAAATCAAGTACGGTTATTCATGCAGCTCTTGCAATGAGCGTAACCGAGTACTGCAAGAAAGGTCGTGAGTCATTGGCGGATCTTCCGCCGTATGTCTATGCTGATAATCCCATTGCAGCTCCAAGTACAAGAAATGAGATGACTAACAATTTGTAAGACCTTTTATGAACTTCTCATCTGTATTTATTGGTTTAAACAGAGTCAACTAAAAGGTTGACAATCTGTGGCATCTTTCGAGTTTCGAACAACATTCCACCATTTTTGGCCTCATACTTTTTGGTATAAAAATCTAAATCATGGCTGTGCACGATTTTAAAACTAACAAATGCTTTATATTTTGTATGGATTATGGGTGCAAAATGAGTCATGAAATTGAAAGGCATTTTCGTACGAATTCTTAACATAATAAACTTGTCCACCATGGTTTAAAATTTTTCTGCCAGATGGCGCCAAGTTGAAAATTTTTCAAAACTCCAAGATCAATGTCTAATTTTCAATGACTGCTGTCTTATTATGGGCAACAACTTATCGCCGAAACTCCAAAAGTCGTTGTGCCATTCTCATTGAGGGTGGGCACATGGATACCAAAAGTTGCGCCCTGACTATACTGTGCCAATCTATTTGGTATACGCACACCCTTAAATACATATCCAACCCAACCGTCATACTTCCATCAAATTCTGGAGAAGACACGTCGGCCTCTTTATTTTTAAGTAGTCAAATATGGCACGTTTCGGTGACCTCGTTCTGTTTTTTTCTAAACAATAATGGACTAATTCTGTTTTTATGTTTCCTTGAAATATTTTATAACGACGTACATGTGGGAAGCTGGGGCAGAACAAGTCACTTGAGTTATGAAGTAGTCACGGGACAGAAAACTCCCTAAAGTTAGAACCCTTTGAGAAACAAAACGCAAGTCAAAGCTTATCAGCGACGTCCAACTTCTCGGCCTAACTTGTTATGTAAGCAGTGGGAAATTAAATTTGTAAAAGGTGGCGAAAATTTACAATTTAATGGTTAAGAAGTTGATTGTTTTTGCCTCAGCTTGCCCTTAAATGTAACAAAAATTGGACGGAGTTTATCAAATTAACCATTTACATTTCTAACCGTTTGTAGCAAATATTTTAGTTATTTATAATTATTCAAGTCTGCGTTCAAGTATTACATCGTTTTATTTTTTCTGCCCTTCAAGCTCTAACATATCGAACGGAAATTCATGAAAGATTCTCACAAGTTGAAAAGTTGTACAAGCTGAAAAGAGACAAAGATTTTGTTCAAAAAAAAGGTAATTTCTTGATACGGACCTTGCTATGGCGTCGCTTGGACAAGCTCTCGTGGCGTCCATTCCCATTCTTCTTAGTTTGTACTCGGACCAGTATCGACAAGAAAACAGGAACGCTGCATTTCCTGGTACACCCAAGGATTTGAGTTTACCGCAGGAAAAAACCTATGATTTTATTGTTGGTAAGAAGTACACACACAAGATCTCACAAGTGCGGTCGGATTTTATCGACATTACACAATTTGTGAATTAATCATAAAACCATTATGAGTTGAAGATGATGGCTAAGATATTTCATGTTTGATCTTTTTCAGTTGGCGGTGGTACTGGGGGCTGCGTTGTTGCCAGAAGATTAGTGGATGCGGGACACAAAGTTTTACTTCTGGAGGCGGGTAAGATTGTCCAGAATTCGTCAAAGAATAATCAACTTTGAATACAGAAAACTGGAATACAAGCCTAACTTTTGTAGATGGTAGAAAAGTTTCTAAAACGTTTATTTTGGAATAATTTTTATTTTTATTTCTTGTACTATTTTCTAGGTGGAGATCCACCTCCTGTTGTTACAGTTCCAGGTAAGCATTAGCTGGAGATTCTAGTTTTCCACATAAACGTTACTTGTGTTGTATTGGTTATTTATTACTTATGTCCATTTTTAAGCAGGCCTTAATGTAAATTCTACAAACTCTAACATTGTAGCTTTGTGGTTTCCCGTCATTTGGCAGTCCATCTTCATGTCAGGCAAATTTTCATTTAATCATCTATCCGTCCCCCAAAAGCATGCAAGTTTGGCTTATCCAATTCCAGGGGTAATTCAAATTCAAAATCAAATATTTTTTGGTATTGTTTTTAATAGCCAGAGAGAGGAGTTTGTAACTTGATGGAACTTTTCTTGTTTGGTTTCTTTGCAGGTTTTTCCAATTGTCGCCGGGAAAATGATGGGAGGCTCTAGCGGGATTAACGCAGCGATTTACAATAGAGGAAATTCTCCAGATTACAACAATTGGGCAGAAATAACTGGTACTTTATTGAACAGGTTTTATTCAATACAAGTTGATAGTTGACCCGATCGTTGAAATACATGCATTTTATATAAATGCAAAGGACATTTATATTACTAGCCGTAGACAGTAGACAGCCGAGATCTCTACTGTTTCGCTCTTCCGAGACTAGGGTCAGATTAAAATTGAAATGAAAAGGGGACTCTTTCACAAGTTCACATAGCACACTTCTTCTTTTTTGACCAATTATAAAACTTTTTTTACGACTGTTTCTTCCAATTTGAAACAAACTTGTAATATAAATTTCCTTAGTGATTTACGGAATTTCCAAATAAAAAACTCTTATTTTGAGACTTGGTCGAGCAACTGCTTGTTTTCAGTCCCATTTTGAAAAGAAAAGAATAAAAGGAAAATGAAGAAGGAAAAGATGCAAAAAAAAGATGCAAAAAGATACATAAATTTTACTAAAATATAATTTGAACAGGTGATATGAGTTGGAGATATGAAAATGTACTGCAGTATTGGCTCAAGGCTGAACGATATCGAGGAGAATACCCAAACAATGGTACGTTAGAACTTCAGTTACCATCTCCGTAATAACAGTTTGCTTGAAGTGCCATGACCTAGTGTGACACTATAGTGTTAGCTAGTGTGACCTAGTGTGACCTAGTGCAACCTCATGTTTCTTGTACATGTGTTTAAAGAGCAGCATAATCCGGATGGACTGCTGACGGTTACCAAACAAAGTTTTACTCCGGGAATAGACGCGTGGAAAGAGGCGGGGGAAGAACTTGGTTACGTTTTTGGAGATCCAAACGGACCTCAAATTTCAGGTAAAATTAAGTTTAGGTACACAGTCACTGGTAAAACGGATTTCGAAGTAACCATGTCACATGTTGTTTTGAACTGATTGCTCGAGTTGCATAAAAATGAGTGTCTGTACAGGATTCAGCCCAGTTGAAGTCACAGTGAAGGAAAACGGGACAAGAGAAAGTACATACACTGCCTATGTTCAACCCATTGAGAAAACTGCAACAAAGTTGACCATTGAAAGATACGCCGTCGTCTCTCAAGTACATATTATGTAAAACTTCGAGTAAGAACCCTTGCAATGGTGTAAGTTTCATCGCTGAGAAAATCGACTTTGAAACTTTACTCTCTTTCTGCGGTACAGAGCTAAAGCAAGAGCTATTATACTGAAATTATTGAAATTCCATTCTAGTTGCACGCTTAACATGGAATTCCATTATTACTTCATTTGGAAAAATGACATTCCATTCTCGTTTGCTTTGTAAAACGAAATTCCTTTCTCTTATTGTTCTGTAAATTGACATTCTTTGACTTTTTTTTGTAAAAAGTACGATATGCGTGTTAGCCTTCGAATGTCAACTAGCACAAGATGGCGTATTTTACAAACTAATTATTTTAAAATACTTCCAGTTAAGTTAAAACTTTGAAATTTTCAGGGTAGATAGTTCTTGTCCTTAACTATTAGAATATAAAAAAAACTAAGTTCACCATTTCAGGGGTTTCTACTCGAAGCTTCACATATGCAAACAAATATGCAACATTTTACGTTTTTTGTATGCAGGCTACTTTTCGAAATATTTAAACTGATTTGGTTTTCCAGGTTATAATTGAACAAGCTAACGGTAAAAAAGTTGCCACGGGTGTTCAGTACACCCATCATTTGGTCCCAAGGGTTGCCAAGGGGACCAAAGGGGTCATTCTATGCGCAGGAGCATATTTTAGCCCCCTTATCTTAACAAATTCAGGGGTTGGTCCAGAAGGTCCCTTCGTAAAATTACCCATCGGAGAAAATTTGCACGATCATTCTTCCATTTCAATTCCATTTGAAGCCCCAGTTCCTTATTCTATTGAAAGCAACCTCACACAACAAGATATTGACAACTACTTCAAAAGTGGAAAAGGCCCCCTTAGCAGTTCAAGGATTTCGTCGCAGTGTTTCGTCGACTCGGGGCGCGACAAACCTCCAAATATTCCCCTGACAGAAAAAGAAAGGACTGTTACAACAGCTTCAAACAACTTGGGATTGTGGCCTGATCTGACCATATTTTTGGCCAACAACTTTGGTTATAACCCTTTTGACAATGCCCCAAATCGTCTTCAATGTTTGATTTTCCTTGGCAGGCCAAGAAGTCGAGGAACTGTTAAATTGAACACAACCGCAATTCCTCTCGGATTCGATCATTCCACAATCCCAATCGTCGACTATCAGTTTTACTCAGAACCCACTGATATACAAGTTGCTCTTGCTGGTAGTTTCATTTTGATTCTTTATTCATTGTTCATGATTTCTAAACATTAAACTGTATCACAAACCTGCCAAACCTTTTCATAATCTAAAATTTATTTTGTTCGTCTCTCAATTCTCAATCAAACAAAATTTGCAATTTTTTTTTATACCATGGAGTTCTTATTTTTTTAGGGGTCCGAGTATGTGAGAAAATTGTGAAATCGGATGCATTTAAAAAAGTGGGTGCACGTTGGCTCACAAGCAAAAAAAGTGAGCTGATTAAACCCTGTGCAGAACATGAGGCCAATTCCGACAATTACTGGATCTGTTACATTAAACAAGTTGCTGGTGGTGTTTATCACACTGCTGGAACTGTCAAAATGGGAAAGTTGGGTGATGCGGAATCTTGTGTTGATTCTAGGCTCAGGTCAGTTGGATAATTATGTAAAATAATTATTTGAATACATGAGATGGCGAGGAAAGGAAAGCTCAAGATTCATCTTCCACTATGTATTTAAATTGAATATTTTTCAGAGTTATCGGGATCGACAATTTGAGAGTGGCGGATGTAACCATATTTTTTAAATTTATTCTTATAAATTTAGTCTTTCAGTCTATTCTTTTACCCACACTTTTCTCTTGTCAATACAGGCAATGTAAATCTATTCAAGTCGTAGAAAACTAAATATAACATGATGTGTTGTCCTGTTTTGTTTTTTTCCTACATCAGGCATCCATCATCCCTCAGGTGCCTAATGGAAACACACAAGCACCGGTATTCAATTCAGATACTTTTTCTTACACAATTTCCCAATACTTACCTGCGGTTTGTAGGATATAATGTCCATAATATCACATTTAAATTTTAAATATTTGAATGGGGTAACTTTCAAATTTTCAAACAGGTAATCATGATTGCTGAAAAGGCGGCAGCAATGATAATTGAAGATACCTCGTCTGAACATGGGAGAAAAGTTGGCAGTCAGCGGTCAGACTGCTTGGAAAACAAATGGGAGCAATCAGAGAAAAATGGCTGTGCTGGCCTCAACATTGCGACCGGAGAGCAGCATACACAGTCATCGATCCAGCACACTGACCTCTGACCTTCGACCTCAAAAATGCAAATCCAGTTCATCCGAAAAATTCAAAAGCGAGTGCGCTTTGGTACTTTCCAAACTTCTGTGTATCCCTGTATCACTTATTTTGAGATCCGTCTAGATATCAGCAAACCTCGAAAATTCGGTGATCAGGTAGTTGTGATGCAGCATGCTAATTTAGTTACTACTGTTGCCTAAAAGACTTGCCAAATATTTCATCATTGTACCTATACTTTATAATTCATAACAAAGCATAATTTTTATTATTATTCTTTATTTCTCTTTTATTCTTTAGTTTAGAAATGCCATAGCAACAATTTTTATAGAGTAACTAATGTTTGTGTTTGCTTACAATTCCAAAAACGTTTTTGACTACTGCTCAGCCAAATATCAACATTTTTACAATATAAAAAGGAACTAGTATTTTGAGCCCACGAGCAACAACTTTTACTTTTGAACAAGTAATGTAAAAAAATCACAGATCCCTTTAGTTACGACTTCAACAATTTTTTCCCACTTCAAACCAATTTACATGCAAATTTTCAAATCTGAAATTTATTAAGTAAATCTGGTTGATTTTTTTTGTGAAGTTGTCATGTGAGACTAACTTTACTTTTCTAAATTACCAGCAAATATTTTGAACACAGGTACTAACAACTTTTACTGTGGGTGGCCTCACGAATCAAAAGAACAAAAATCGTTAGTAAATTGCGACTCAGGACGTCGAGAGAATCATTTTGAGTGGTCACATGAACACAATTAGAATTTAATTAAATTCAATCATTTAATTTAACCTAAAATGGCACGTTATTTATCATTGCAGCCAAACTATAAAAGTATCATTCTCGAGACCAAGTTTGTTTTGTTACTCGTTCAAAAGGGCAGTTTTTCTCAAAAAATCAAAAAAATTTAAGTCCGGGAACAATGTTCAAAAAATTATTAAACCCAAAAAACGACCTCCGGCTCACAAAAATTAGAAATTTTCAAATTTTATCAATTCTCACGGCGGGGCTTGGGTCAAAGTATTTTTGAGCCGAAAATCAAGTTTTTAGCTTTTATAGATCGTTCGTAATCCAGCATTTTCAATTTTTGCCGTTTTGTGAAGAAAACTGACTATTTTTTAATTTTTTGAGAAACGTATCAATTTAATAGGGGTACTTTCAAAGTAAAAGTGGTTGCTGGTGGTCTGAATTTACTAATTCCTTTTTATTCTATGCAAAACTATTGATATTTGGCTGAGAAATGGCCAAAGACGTTTTTGAGAGTTCCAGCAAACACAGACATTAGTTTCTCATAACAAAATTCTGTTGCTATGGGATTTCGTAACTAAAGAAAAACAGCTTCAACACTCAACACTCAACACTCCAGTTGGATTTTGGATTACGAATGACGAATTACCATGGATATGAATTTCTCGAGAGGAGTTGCTCCCTTTCCAATGGAGTCCGATGCAGATGATGTGGGAGAGATCCGTGTCCTTTCCTAACCCCGTTGTCACGCTCCAGGACCAATAATGCAACTCTGAATTTAAACTGGTTTGATGCTGCGCTATGCCAAACTCGACCAAACCTAAATAAATGTCAAATGATTGATTAAACTTTGTGGAAATTTTTATGGTTTGTTTTTTATCCTTCGAGTATTTTTCGCACCGTCATTTTGACAATACCTTGGACCTTTTCAATCTCGTCTCTGTGAGCAAAATACTTGTAAATTCCAACGTAGGAAGGTCCACCAAGTACAAAAAAGGCGGAGACTCTGCAAGTGATGGTCAGATTTTGTCCTGGAAATTGGTACGGGTCAAATGGTTCCAAAAAGGTCATTCTTCCTGGGTCAATCTCCTCCTCTGAAAAATCTAGATGGAAAAGAAAATTATTTTTATTTTATAAATCTGTGTTTGACGTTTCAAGTCCTTTTACGGGATAAAGAAAGAGCTCAGGAAATTCAAAACACCATCAACCATCAACCATCAGTTGTGACTTGTGATTTGTGATTTGTGATAAGAGGGAAGAATAAAGAAAATATTATGAGCAAAAATTGTGATTCAGTTTTAAATGCACTTACAAATTGGAACAATTTCCTCTGGTTTCACAAATACTCCAAAAAATGCAAAACTTGCCAACATTGACTCTCCATGGTGTGAGTCACTGGAGCAAGTGGCGAGGAAGGGCTTTAGTCCATTCGCCTTTTTTATATGACAGTCCACAATGTCACAGTTTTTCCACTCTTCCACTTTTCTCCAACACTTCGGAGACTGCCTCCGATTTCTCAAGATATTGGCACAGTCGTTGATGGATTTGCAGTGGTGGAATTTGATGGTTCCGCGTTGCTTCAACAGAAACTCACACCGAAATTCGTAGCCTCGATTATCCGGGATTTCCTTGTAGAAGAAAAGGACTTGACACTCTTGGTATTCTGCAGGACGTCCCAATCCCGTCCTTATCGTTTGACTTTCAAGTTCATTTGGATCTCCTTTAAATTTTTTACACGATACAAAACATAATTGATAAACAATCAATTGGTTTTTACTACAAAAAAATGGTCATTCGTGCTTTTTTTACCTGCTGGGAAATGACGAATCATGAGTTGGTCCTTTTCTCGGGTCTGA
>JAQGBH010006893.1:0-11782 GCA_034698265.1 Sminthurinus aureus
GTTAAAGACATTGCACAAAGCCGTTTTTGGAATTACATCGACGATGTGTAACGTGTAACTTTGTTACAAAGAATAAAATGCAGATTAATTATCAATGCTTTTATCATACATGGATCAGAAATCAGAACAATAACGAGTATGTTCTAATACACACTAGACACATGTAAAATGTACATTCTGCATGCTGCTTTGTACAAGATTGGATTGGATTGTCCTGAAGGCTGGAAACTTGAAAGCATTTACAATTTACAGAAAATGCTCACATGTACATCCATGTATTTGGCTAGACGTTGTGTCTCCCTCTTCTCCGTGTTTCCATGGAACGAATGATGTTGAGGAGTTTTCTCGGAGGTAGGATGTAGGATTCTACAATCTTCAACCCTTTCGCCAGCACAGCAGTCGACAGGAAAAAGCCACGAATAGACTTTTAGTACTTTACATCATGTTTTCCAACATGATGTACTCCTGTCTTATGTACAATGTACAATATTGTATATTGTGTGTAGCGTGTAGCTCACCGCTGTTTCTAAGGGTCTTTGTAGTTTACAGTACATCCATAGACCAAAGAACGACTAGCACTCGAGTCTCTAGTTTCAAGTATGAGTTTGAGGATGGGACTTTTGTGTAGGAGGAGTACAGAATACAGAAGCTTCGGTGTCTTATGTAATACCTTTGCAGTTTCTAGTTTCTACTTGTCCCTTCCGATCTTGCTTTTTGGTTTCTGAGCTTATTTCAAATGTATGTTATGTCTGATGCATGATATGTAGACATGCAGACATGTACTCTGTACTCTCTCATTTCTACGTCTCTACTAGATAATAGATAAAAATGTAAAATCTGACGTCAACTTCTGAAAGAGAAAACTACGATAACAAAAATCGTAGAAATGTAAAACAACTTTTTAAAATCATACATGTATTTTTTATATTTTTCATACCTTTGTTGCGGACGGTTGTAGATTCTAGATTTTAGATGCACGTCTTCATGTAGTAAATACTACAGTCTACAATATACAGCTACAAAAGATGTAAGGAACAATAATATCCCACACACACACCAAACGGCACATGTCTTATTTCAAATCTTAAGCTATTTCTTAGAAAAAGTACAAAAAATAACGACGAACTTATACAATTGTGTAATTTTTTGATATTTTCTGATATTTACTTGATAAAAAATGCCGAGAAAAGCTAGTGAGAAGACTGCAGACAACTTTGTGTGTTGGGTGTTGTAGGTTGTACGTTGTACGTAATAAAGCTCGGATTTGATACAAGAGGGAAAAAATTTCATCTAGAATCTAACAACTAGAATGTTGATTGTAGATGGAAGATGATTTGAGCAATATGTTTTTTCAAAACAAGATTCCGCAAGCGTGTGTTTATACATCACTTATGCATCTATCTAGCTATCTAGCAGTATTGTCTCGGGATGGATCTCTATCTCTATTTCAATCTGCATCTCGAATCTCGATCTGCTTGTTTATATCTGTTACAGAATACAGAACACAAAACAGTAAAGAGATGTAGGCGGTGTAAAGTGTAAAGTACGCACGTGTCTTTCAAAACGAGGGCACGAACAAACCAGAAACCAGACGATGATCATGTCTGTAGTCTGTAGTTTGTACAAACTACAAAGTACAAACCAACAAGGCGTATCCAGAATTCAGAGCTGTGTATACCCGAGTATACATTATACATACAACATTCGGTACAAACACAATACAGAATACAAGAGAATTACGTGGAAAATTGAAAACCATGGAAGCTAAAGACAGAGTAGGACAACGATACAAAACCGAGAATCGAGACAGAAAAAAAGAAATAGAAATAAATAGTAGAAAACAGAGAGAGCGAGAGAAAAGCAGTAGTAGTCACACACACGTACACACAGAAATGAAATGGTAGTATCAATTCAATTCAATTTAATCATGAGGAATAAGAAGGGAAAGCATGAGCATTGAGAATTGAGATTAATCTTTCTGATATAACATGAGTCGCTCGCAAATTGTATTGTATCTCCGCTCCCATCTCCTATCAAGATTCTCAATAGTTCAAGTTATCTTTGCTCATCTGCTTCCCTCCCTCTCTCCCGACAAAAGTACTAACCAGCAAACCAACAGGCAGACGTTCCAAGTTTCAAGGCTGAAAGTCGACCGTCGACATCGACGTTTCGTACTCCGTACTTTGTACATTGTACTTTGTACGTGCACCTCTAAATACTTCAGTCCTCAGCCCAGTGATTTCAAAGGCAAGGTAAGTCTCCTGGTTGCAAGTAACCGAGACTCAAGAATCGAGAGTGAGTATTAGTAAAGATACTTTGCTGTTGTTAATAAGCTTTTTGTACATAGTTAAGAGTTGCTAGTTAGTTAGCACAGTGAAAACATGAAAACTCACCTAAATCTCTCTTTGGTTTTGGTTTTGGTTAACTCTCCTTCAAAGTAAAAATCTCTTTGAAAAATACATTTCTAAAGTGTTTTACTTTCTCAAAACTCAAAATACATACACGTCTAAAGTCTACAGTCTATACTCTATACACTGTATGAAGGATGAAGTATCTACAAGCCACAACTAACAAGTTAATGCAGTAGGTTAGCAAAATGCTTTCTTCTTTTCCTTCTTATGTCATGTCAACTACAAGTTAAAAACTACACAATACCCTCCTATTAATTATTTTTTTACACTGGTTCACAATCATGCTCCGTTTTCCCTTTTCTTGCATCAAAATTAACTGCTCCTCCTTCGCATTTTAAGATAACTTTTCTCTTTCCTCTCCTTAAAAATTGTAGGATAAAAAAAAGGAAAAAGGTAAAATCTGCGAGACAAAATGGAATGTATTACTGTATTGTAGATTATAGTACATTTATTATTTAGAATATGTCATGAACAATTATGATATGACTCAAAACTCAAAACTCGAAACCAGAAAACATAAATGAAAAAGTGCACGTTTGTCATCTCATCCCGTAGATGCTAGATGTTAATCAACGGGTCAATCATCAATATTTTGACGTATTTTTTCCAGATATTAGTAAAGTACTAAATAATAAATTTGTCCAGTATTCAGTATTCAGTATCGAGTAATCAGCATCTACCATCCACCCTTCCGATAAACCATCCGCAAATTGAAATTAAAATAACCAGAGCTCACTCCAAGTCCCAGTTCCAGCTCTATCGCTGGTCGGTGGTGATGATGAAGATATACTTGCAGATAGCGTAGCTACTGTATCCCTTTTTCCCTTGAGGATAGATACGCCTTTTGTTACCCTCATCATGATTAGTATGTGCATACAAAATACAAATGTACTGGTGGATGGTAGACACTGGATACTAGACGCAATACCGGATGCCGGACTACAGTAGAAGTTCCCCATCTCTTTATGATGTGTCTCTTCTACAATATTTTCTGTGTAACTTAATCGAAATGAATGCATTTTGAATCATGACAGACATTTCATTGTATTTTGTATTCTATTCTATAAATATGAAATGCATTAGAAACCACCCTCTTTTCTCTTTTTGAGTCTATATCGAATCTGGAATCTGGAATCTGGAATGATCTGACAATGACTGTCTTTAGCCGTTGTGTGTCTGTGTATTAAATTCCAATTAGTACATGAAATACGTTCCTTATGTCATGATACCAAATTGGTTTTTTTCAACAGATCCTGTTGAATGTTGAAGAAATCTCCACATGTTAATTCCCTTAACTATTACCATCTTCCATTTATCACTACATGTAAAGCATGTGCAATGTATATTGTACAACGACCATCCGCAATCCGCAGTGCATATTATCTAATAAATACATAATAGAGTACGATATGTATGAGTGTGGAGTGATGAAGTCTGGTCTGGTTCGGTTCGGTTTGGTAGTAGAAAATCTGTGTTCGGTGTTCTGCGTAGCAACCCCTAAAATTTCCAACGAACAAAAGTAATCCACAGAGAGTTGGAGCTTGGAGCATTTCAACACCTTTGTATGTATCTTAATGATTAGTTGTATTATGTATATCATGCATTGTACATTGTAGATATTGTATTATAGATCATGGAACATGGATGAAGTACCAAATTAATTTTTAAAGGATATTTAATAAACATCCGTAATACATATTTACATGTATTTAACTCAAGAACTATGTGTACCATTTATCATTTATCGTGTTTTTTCCCAAAATGCGAAATGACTATTTATTGTACACAAATAAAAATCTAAATGATGAAATGATAGATGACTAAATAAATGAATTATTGTGCTCATTATGTACACACAAATGCATTCAATTTTAGTAACTCTTTGTATTTATTTGCTTCTCTACCATGTATATTGTATATTTGCAACAGTAATAATTTTTTAATTGTAATTTTCTTTATCCATGTTATTTTATATTTTTATATAATATGTATATACATATATATAGATATAGAGTCACAACGGGTACATACATATCATATGCACAAATATATATGTATATGTATGTACATGCGTATAGTATGCAGATTGCCGATATTTATTTGTATTTATATTTTATTTTGGTTGTCTCGAGTTTCGAGTCTCGACATCAAATTTCTATTGCATCTTATTAGTATACTATTATTACAATATTATGGCTAAAATATTCAAAATTTATCATGTGTATTATAAATATTGCAACTTTGTTAACTTAAAAGCATGTGCATAAACTATATATATATATGTATGCCGTTGTGTTATGTAGATAGTAGATATATATGATGACAGATAGACACATAATTTTGATAATTAATCCGAATTCAGAATTCAGAACCTGTCAATCCCCAATCATCAACAAGCACGTGGTACAATAATAAATCTATTTACTGTCTACATTCTATATCAAAGCACATGTACAATGTATCAAAATGATATAATTGTTTGATATTGGTTTTAATGTACAATTATACACCATAGAACACTTTTACGTTCATTGATATACATACGATTGGATTGGACTGGATCGAAGATTGAAGTGTCAGGGACAGAGAGCACAACCTACACATATTTGCATTTTCACTCAATACTCAATACATTTTGCTTCTCTACTTACATTATTAATACATTGTACTTTTATTTCTTATCTTTAGATCTCTCTACAAACTACAAACAGCTTTTCTTTGATCTTCCACATTACAGTAGTTTCTTATTAATTTATAATGTAGTTGATTATTGATTATCAAATGCGCTTAAAAATTTTGGTTCAATATTAAATGTAGAACCATTTTATGTATAATGAATATGTATTTCTGTTAGATAATGATTTCTGACTGGACTGGTGAAAAATGGTAGTGCGTTTGTATTTTGCATTTTCTATTACAAGCTGAACCTATTAATATTAGACATTAGAATTAGACGTAAAAATTTACTGGAACGTAGTACAAAACAACAACAGTACAACAATAATAATAAATAATTAGTATTATTGATGACAATGTTAACAAAATAGTAGACAAATAAACACATCTAAGCATTACATTTGTAGTTTTTATAAAATATCATAAAACATAACAGGACTTCAGTACGGTGAGAACAAATCTTGAGATGGAATTCTGACACACTGCAATGTCATCATCATAATACAATATTTAATATACAATCCATTGTAAATTGTACATTCTCTCACAATAAAAAAACGTAGACAAATAAAATTTCAGACAATGCAGATTGTAGATACTAGATACATCCGAGTATCGACACACTTAAAAGCTAGACACTAGACGCTAGAGGTATATGTACAATAAAAGACTAAAAAAAGGCTTTACGAAAAATGCGTTGTTGACGACTGGACTGGAAAGATTAAAGGTAAAACGTAGACAATAGACAAGTCTTAAACGATAAACTAATAATAATAATTATTCGTTATTTCCCATTTTTCTTATGAAAAGGGTAAAATTTTTTAGCAAAATTATATATGCATCACTATCATAATAAAAATAATAATATCATAGTACAATGTACAATGTACAGGAACAATTTACAGCAGTACAGATATTGATCCGATTGTTCAAATTCTTCTATTCACAAAATTCATAAAATATATATATTATTTTATTATTATATGGATACAAATTACAAATGGACATTGAGATTTGAGATTGATTTTCAAGTATTGGCATTTCAAAGTCTGCAAAATTTCATAAAAAAATTAGAATCCTATCTGTCACAGATAATCTGTGTGCAAGTTGTTCATCATTTATCATTCATGTATAATGTGTAAATAGGTGATACATGACGAATACTATCAACAATTACTCACGCAACACAGTAACAATTACTTTAAATCCCTATAATACATATTGTAGGTATATTAATTATTATTGTTATTTAGCATTAGACAAGTTTATTGCACTATGTTGTGTGTATTTTTTGATTGCAATTATGATGGCATTTCAGCAAAAAGTTCTATATTATGCATTATTATACATAACAACTACTTAAATATCATTCACTTTTAAATTATCAAGGACGTTGCTTGATTTTTGCTTGCTTTCTTCATTTTATTCCTAATCGATAAATATTTTGTTCCATTTTGCCTCCTACAAAATATAACATTTACGATTTACATTTTACATCTAGGCGTTAGCATTTACCACACTGTAAATGTGTAGCGTGAATATTACATATATAAAATATCTGTTATGGTTGATTAGTATACGCCAAATTTTGTTTTCCCCTACAATTTATTGGAATATACATAAATATAAAACAAAAACTAGTACAAAACAGGAAATGACGACGAATAAATAATATGCTTTAGGTATCTAAAATATAATGATTAAAAATATGCGGAAATATCATGTAATTGAAAAAAGCCTCAATAAATGTTTAAATAGAAATCTAAAATCAAAACATTTCATTAAAATAGACAACGATTAAACTGCTTAACCAGGACAATTGAAGGGAATCATTCGTTTAAAAAATTCTTTTGATTCTAAAATAGTGATCTGCTAGCTGTTAGTTTTTAGTATTTTCTTACTAATAAGTAATAAGCTCTCTATAGTATACACACTTAAGTGGCGAATATGTACATAGTTTAAAGCATCACTTCTTTTTCTTACCTCATTAGAAATTCATTGTTATGATCAGTTCATTTCAATCTAATAAATGCCACAGCACCCCATAAAAATAAAATAAAGAAACTTAGTTGAAAACTGATGACTGGCGATCATGCCAAATTCCAAATCATTAAATCACCAACATATTCAATTTTCAATGCCATCACTCTTGTATTTAAAATTAAATAAAGTACTACACTACGGTTTGAGAAAAATTCCTGGAGACATTGACTCTTTTTGTCTCCTTTATTTCTATTATCGCTGAAGCCTCGTTTAGTTTTTGTTACGTATACTAAAACATTCTCCAATTAAGTTTCACTGACTATACATTTTTAAGTATATAATTTTGAAAATTCACTTTTACTCGCCTTGAAAATGTCTACAACATGACATTTATCAGTGATCAGTTCTAGTGATAAGTACACAAACTGAATCATGAATCACACAATTGATCCATCTCTTACGCAAAGGTCACAACAGAGTTTAAAGTTAAAGAAAAGGAAGAAGAATTAATTAGTTAATCAATTGAATTAATGTAATAATAATATCTAAAAAATATGGTAAAACGATTAGGACTGGTTAATAAATCACGAAACGATTTTTCTTCGAATAGTCAATAGTAGGTATAATAATAGGTAACTTACAAGTTAGATATAGTAACATTACTAATAGTTTTAGTCAAATTATATTTTCATTATGTTTTTTCTTCTTCTTAGATCAAAAGGTTTCAAACTTCTACTTTGAGAGCAATAAGTCTTTAGTTGTATCTAGTTCAAAGTGTATTTTGTTGTTATAAATAATATATTCCTATGCGTGCAATCAATTTATCAATATTATTTTACATCGATGCTTATAGTTCCTACCTAAAAATTATACAATACAATATTTTAATCCATTATTTATTATTATTATTATTATTAGTTTTTTTTTCAGAGTAATAAAATTATGCAACATATTTCTACATTCAAAGCTTTATAAAGAGTGCATAAAAACGTGTATATAATAATATATTCTATTTCATATTCATATAATATTATCATATTACTCCAATCTAATGATGATAGTCATGGGTGTACTCGATTTTCCGATTAACTAAAGCTTTTGTAAGTATCTCTGAAAAACTAGCTTATATCGCTTAAGCAAAGCATTGACGTGATTGACATGTGTGTTTTGTGTATTATGTATAACTTTTTATGCATAGGTTTCTTAAACATTAATTATCCTAAAATTTTATCATAGTTGTATCCTTTTTTTTTTGAAACAGAGAGAATTTACTATAAACTTTTAAAACAAAAATTACTTAGATCGATAACTTTCGTTCTCTAATTTCAAATAATAAAAATGATGATGTGTGTACACAAAAATTCCCACATTTTGTATTTTGTATAGTATACACTAAAAAAGCATGACAGTTGCCAGTACATCCTACATACTAAATACATATATATAAATTGAATATGTATAAGTTTCAGAATAATTCGAATGAGTTAAATAATTATTCGGTGAAAGTACACAGAACAAGAAACAAGACACCGTTGTCAACTGTCAACTCGTTCAAAGTTGAAACAATCCTAAAATTCTTAATTAACTAAATAAGCACAAAAGATTTTCTTTTTAAAGGGTAAGAATATTCTTTTAGTTTTTGTGTAAGAGTGAAAAAGAGTATGTATACATTAGAGTAATACATTATGCATACATAAATAAGTTTATACTTTCGGACGATCTTTTCATTATACTTGTATGTTGTATAGTATACCTGTATGGTATTTAAGAGCTTACATACTATATACTATATACTATACATTTGACTTATTGTTTGTTTGTTAAAGTACTAGATAATAGATAATTTATCAAATGTCTACATAATATGTCTATATTTCGTTTCATAGTACATATTTCTGTTTTCTTTTTCGTTTCCGTTTTCCTAATTCGCACCCTTATCTGTCAGTTTACAAAATTATTCTACAAATGATCCTTTACAAATTCAAATTTATACTACACCTTTTTTCCTCCTTGATATTTGCACTCATTTTGATTCAAATATCGGATAATTCACAAGTTTTATTAGTTACTTTATTGCACCACACAGTTTTCTTTCCCTTGAGACGTTCTGGATACGTTTAGACTCACATCCCTCTCGATCTCATCATCGTATTCGATCCTGTGAAAAAAAAACAAGAAAAATTGCAATTACTTGAATGCTTTATTAAAACTCATAATTATTATTATACTTTTTCATCATTAATTTGACTTATTTCTTTTGTTATGAATGTTTTCATCTTCAGTTCCTACTTCCTACTTTTTAAATAGAAACATCACTCTCCTGTTGTTAAGTAAGTTACAATTGAATATTACATACTGCACACTTCAAAATTACATGTATATTTTCAAAGGTGAAAAGCTGAATGTGTCCATTTCATTCAAAATTGTAACATTTTTTCTTTAATATCACTGCACATAATTGAAAATTTAAGAGATGGTGAATAGTGAAAACTGAGCAGACCAGACCAGACCAAACCAAACCAGACGAACGAAAGAAAACTAAAGAATAGACTAGAAGCATCTGTAAGCAAAAGGAAAGAGGAGTAACCAAGTAACATCTACCTTAGAGGAAAAATTCTATTGTTTGGGGCTTGGATCTTGAATTCTATTCAATCCGTCAATAGTCAATAGTGTCAATCTTTTATTTAGAAAATAGATTTCTTTTTTTCCAGCACGTACCAACTACCAACAAGTATTAAGCCCCCATCTTTATTCTTTATACATATTATATGCTGAATCCTGATTTACTTTGTATTTATCATAGTAAAAATATGGTGCATGACATCAGTGAAACCATTAAAAGACTTTATATCTAGTGTCTAGAGTCTAGAACCTAAAATCCAGACTTACACATTATACTTTAGATTGCATACATGTAAATTGTAAATGCATTTAATACTCTTGTAAAACCTTTTTTTAACATGATCTGTATAATAAGTCGAGTCGAGTCTTTACATAAAATAAATTGTTTAAAAAAAGGGCAGAATCGTAGAGAGCTAGTGAGAGCTGATGCATTGAGTATTGAACATGGAAGATGCATAGAAATATCTGTAAGACTATGCGATTTTATGTAGAAAGTAGAAACAGGAGACAGAATTAGGTATTGGGTATTTCAGATGGATAGATGCAAGCGTACTCAATACTCTATAGAGAAAGGATATTCTTCTCCGACTATTCTACTAGATACTAGAAACTAGATGCTAGATAATATTACTATTTCTACTGCAGATTTTCATCCAGACTCCAAATTCAACTTTACTCCACTCCACTCCACTATGAATACATGCGAAAATAATCCGCTTAGTCCTTGGACCGTAGAATAACTTGATGAGAAAACGAAATGTGCAGATTGCAGATCAATATATCAACACGAATCTTTCAAGCGCCAACTCCCAACTACAGACTTCAGACACATAATACAGACAACACAAAACGCTACAATCTACAATAGAACTTCAATCTTCCTTTTACTCAACAACATGTAGAATGCACAATGAACACGGAATCTATTATAGAAACATTTACATCCATCTATGTAGTTTGTAGATCGTCGACAGACAGTATAGAGTAGAGAGTAGATAGAGCGGATGGTTTCAATTCAAACGGTGAAAATTTCTTGTTCAATCTAACCTCCAAACTCCAACCACATGAATAAAATCATTCATGACTCTTACATTTTGTGCATTATATTGTATATAAAGATAAAGGCATCTTTTGAAATTCATGTACAGTAGCAATAAAATATTTGGATTTTTCATTTGAATACTGCTTGAATATTTAATCCTGAAAGTAACAACTAATTCAAACCAAAAAATGAAAAAATATAAAACATTTAAATTTGAAATCAATAAAAATAATAATAATAATTATAATTCTGTTGAAACAAAGTTACCACAATCTAAAACTTATATAAAGTAAATTAAACTAGGTGGAAAGTATAAAACCCCAATGTGTGAAATGTGAAAGCTCTACACTCTAAACTCTAGACTCTTCACACAATATAACTGAGAGGCATCATAAAAATTCATGATGACTGATGACGGAACGAGGGGACTAAACTGAGATGTGAATTGCACTGCACTGTCTGTCGTGTCAAGTGAAACGAACATGTGTACTAAAACACAAAACACAAACAGACAAGAGTGATGATGGATATGGTTCCATTCCGAAAAAACTTTTTTCCACATGCATACATACATTTTGATGCTTTTACGGAAGAAAATATACTTTAACTGTATGAGAAATCATACATATGTACTCTTCTATTCTCCTGTTCTGTTCTGTTCTGTAGGCAGTAGGTATAGTATTACACAGTATTACATTTTTACATGTAAAGTTTACTTAAGACACCCCGAAAAATCGACATTGGAAATTTCCCAGCATCCAACGGCTTTTAAACAAAACAAAACTTGTGGAGCTTCCAAATTCCCAATACAGCACAAAGTACAAAGCACAATACAAAGAAAGTCGACATACATAAACACACACACACACACACACACACACGCTTCTCGATTCTCCATGCATTGAGAATTGAGATTGGTGTGTAATGGGTTTTGAGTTTTGATAGAAAGTACATAGACACTAGAGCATCCGAAACGAGAAAATCTCGTTCTCGTTCTCGCCGAGATTTCGGGTTTTGAGCGAGAACGAGATCAACGAGATTTTACCGA
>JAQGBH010006894.1:0-11781 GCA_034698265.1 Sminthurinus aureus
AGACAAATCTGTTAAGAATAATAATAATGATACTCAAAATCATAACGACGGCGAGAAAAACGAAAGGACGGGTTTGGAAACCAAGTTACAGTCCGCTCTGAGCAGTAAATCAGATATTAAGCTGAACGTTGATGAGATTCAACATCTATTACATATTATCCAGTCCCGTAGAGAAAAATCCGAAGGCTCTAATACAAAACAGCAAGAAGAACAGGAGAAAGTAGTGGTTCAAGTGGAAAATGATGTAAATGAGAACAAGACGGAGGAGAAAGGAGATGAATGTGAGGAGAAAGAAGCAGCAAGACAACAAGAAAATCAAATGGACGATCAACTAGAATTACCAAGTGAAAATCTACAGTCGGATGAATATTCAAATGCTGGCCAAGCACAAATCGGAGATTTGCCCATAAAGGTAATTTTTGTAATCGATCGCCTTATACGTGTTTAAATTCTTAATTTTTTTGTATTTCTAAAAGTTATTATTGATTTCAATTTTTACCACCAATTTTTGTTTTCTGTTTTTAGGTACTCTCTCATATTTTTGATTTTTTGGATGCACGAACTTTAAAAGAGTCCAGATTTGTATCTCGCTTGTGGAGAAATGAAGCTGGAAAAATTCTGCTCAAGAAATTGTGTTTGGTCGTTGATGACGAGGAAAGATGTGAGACTGCATTAATAAATTGGATTACCAATTCCGACTCTGCATCAGAAAGTACAGCTTTAAAATTCTGGTCACAAGATGCAAACTTGACTCTCCAACTCTTGATTAAATTTCCGAAATTAAGAGATTCTATCAGAGAAATAAAATTTTCAGATGAGGAGTTGAATGCTGGAAGCCTGTATGAATTTCTGAACCTCCTCCCAAATCTTGAAGTATTGGAAACAGGGAAATTGGATTTAAGTCTTACCCGAAAATGGTTTGATAATTTCACGAGAACTCTACAGAAATTAGAATTTGTCACCAGAAAACTGCAAACAATGAGAATACTTAAACTGGACTTGTCTATTCCAATAACTGCTAGATATTTTACTAAGCGTTGTCAGCAGTTTGCCTGCGTCAAAAGCATTGAGATTTACGCTGTTGACATAAAGAAATTTTCTTCAATGATGAATTTCTTAAGGCAAAGCCCAAATTCACTCGTCAACATCACCCGTTTCACTTTGGATGCGGAGAGTTTCGACAATGAATTGATTCGGAGTTTTCTAATCCAAATATCACCAAGTCTTCAACACCTCAAGCTAATTCAGCCAATCGAGCGTTTTTGCTACGGACATGACACCGTGTTCTGCCAACCCTGGACTGACGACTGGCTCATTCCAATTGGATTGGATAGAATCGAAACTGTGGAAATTCTATATAATCCTGACAGGTTCGGAGATTTTACACTCGCCAAGAAGAAATTCTTGGTAAACTGCATAACTGCTGCGTTGAGAGTTCCTCGTTTAAAGAAATTGGCTATTAATTTTATTCCACCAGAAATGGATCAAGTCATTCAAAATTGGAATTCTCACGAATCTGCAAACGGACGGACACTTTCAAGTAAATCTCTGGAAGAGCTGCAAATACTTTGGCCAATTTATCAATATCACCGTCAGCCTTGTAAAATTACTGGAAATCTGTGGCCTGAATTAAAGATACTGAAATGCTGGTTGAAACCATTTGTTCCCTCAGTTTTCAGTGAATTGAAGAATTTAGAGCGACTGGAATTAGAAGTCGATTTACATTGGTATGTTGCCGATCAAAGGGAAATTGAAGAACAGTACAATAGACTCTGGTCTGATTTTCGGCTGCAAGACTTAAAAAGTGAGACTCTTTCGTTCATCAGTTGTCGTGCATTTAGTTATTTATTTATTTTTGCTGAACAAGTAGTGTGGAGAATTAAAAACTCCTTTAGTTACGATTTCACACCTTTTACATCTACCTACATTGTATGGTAACGTTTATTTATTATGTAACTGATTGTTGTTTGATTCCAGATTTGAAGAGCTTTGGCCTAAAATTTTCCTCTCGATACAATCAATACAACATGTTTGCACGCTGTTTGGTCGAAAATGATTTGAAGTTCATGAAGAGTCTCCAATCCGTCCAATTTCATCGTGCTTCTGTGAGTTTAGCTGTGTTTTTTGTTTAAACTTTAATAGTACTAAATACTAAACAGAATGAAATTCAATATTTTACTACTTTCTTTGATTCTGTAGGTTGATGCTGAACCTTTGAAATCCGCTTTGGGACCGAATGTATCAATTATATTCACCGAATGAAGTCAAGTTGAAAGGCTCTATTAATTTTCAATTTCCTGCCGAATCTTTATTTCTTCAACTTTTTTGTTTGTATCGAATTTCAATACAAAGAAAAAAGGTTCCACCTTATTTTTAATATACAATACTAAATTCCTGTAAGATATATGGCTTGTTTTTAACTTTTGTTGAATTGCACCGAGAGTTCATTATAAAATAGAACTATATAATAGGTATATGCTTAATGAACATTTATATCAAAACTACAAATCTAATCATAACTAATAATGTGGTTTTAAAGATTAATTCCATAATGAAATCCAGATGAACAGATATCAAAAAGTACTTAAAATATAAAATAATAACTGATGATCATTATTGAAATTCCTAGATTATTATGTAGCTATTTTGGCTACAGAATTAAAAAGTTTTGTTCGTGATTGTACACAAATAAACGATGAGGGATGAGGAATAAAAGCAATTTCAGTTTATCTCTGCATTAAATTACACATAATATATTTTATTTTTACTCTTTTCATTATTGCAAACATAAAGACACATTTGTATGTATTTTTTTAATTTTATTTGTGACAGACACAAAGTAATTATTCATAAACGAGATTTTTAAAACAAAGAATTACATGTTTTTATCTTACACAATAATATGTAATTCGTACAAAACATGAAAAAAAAGAAGAACTTGGACTCACAGCTACTAAAAATTAACAAAATACTATGCAATACTTAATTTTTATTTGAAGTTTGTTTCTACACTAAAAACATTTTACACAACTACATGCAACAATTTTTTTGATCTCTTTAAGTTCAAATGACTAATGACTTAACGATCACGCTCTTTTCCCTTTCCCTTTTCCATTGCATCGCTATCGTGAAAATGTGACGAGTAGATTGACAACATTTCTCAAGACAAAGTCCACGAAATTTGGTGTGGTTTGCCTCTCGAGCGTGTGAAAATTTCCAACTTTTACCCCAACATCCCGAATTCTCCCAATTTCTCGCTTCATTTCAGCCCAAAGACTTTTATTTGAACTGGAATTGGAATTCGTCGGTTCTGGTTTTGATTTTGATGCTGATTTTTGAGCAGAAAAGAGAAATTCTATTTTCAGTTGTTCCATTTTCCCAGGAATGTAAAAAGCGTTTTGATAAAGAATGGAGTAAACCACTGTACAGAGGATAGCGCTGTAACAAGTAAAAGCTCCCAGAAAAGGAAAATGATGAGAATGCCGAATTGCAAAGAAATAAAAGAGAATTGAACCCACGAGACAAATGATTTTGAAGGCAAAGATGCAAAATGGGAAACAGCGGTTGAAGAGCTCGACGAGGACGACGAGTTCCTTCATCTCGGCCAAGATTTGACGAAGGATCCAAATTTCTCTCCCAATGTTTCGATCCAAATCTGAACGACTTTGGAATATTTCCACCAGATTTCTATAAAAAGAGTCAAGTTTTTTATCTACAGGAATTCCTTTCTTGATAAAATAGTAGTTAAATCATGAAAATTTTACATCTTACCTGAGTTGAAGATTCAGTCGCTGCAGCTCCAATTGACATTTGCCAAAGAAAAGGACTTCAGTGACGATTGAGAAGAGACCAAATAAAGCGGCGATCGTCAGAGAAACAACCTCCACAGAAAACAGCCCGAGAAAACTGTAGACATTTTGATATTCCGGTGGAAAAGCCGAGTACAAAAGTTGAGGTCGACTCGGATCAACTGCCAAAATGACCAGGGCAAGAAGTATTCCAATGAGAACCCCAAAAGAACATAATCTGGCCAAGAGTTCGTCGAGAGAATAAAGCGGCGGCCAAATCAACAGCAGACGAATTCCGTTTCGATCTCCATCACAAAATTGAACTGGTGGTGGCTCAATTTTTACCTCAGAGATTTCTTCAGGTCGCTCTTCTGAAACATTCATTATTCAATCCACAGAACCAGTCAACAATTTGCATACATTTGAAAGCAAATTGTTAAAACATATTTTTTAAGCAGGAGCAAAAAGTATAATAAAACCGTATTTTTTGTACCGTTTTCTTTTTTGATTGTCTCTTCATGTTCCTCGTCTATCATTTTCTGCACCGGATTTTCCCTCTCCACAAAAAGTTGGTTGAAAATCATCTTGCATTCGTCCGGATTTGCCACAAACATACGAAATCCCATAAAGTTAAAAAGAGAGAAACCGACCACAAACACAAAATGCAGGATAAAATGATCCCATCGGAAATATTTCTCCGGCTCCACCATCGTCGACTGCACCAGTCTCAACAACATGTAAAAACAGTGAGAAATCCCAATAGAAAAGTAAATTCTCCACAGGAAAATCCTGATTTTACTCGACTGTCTCCGAATTTTCCCGGTTTCCAGGTCAACTGAAATCGGCAGAAGATTCAAAATGGAGAGAATTTTAAACGCCTTAAAATTCCACCCGTTTTCTTGAAAGGTCAACATTTTCTTTTTTTGCTGTAGAATTTTCTGATATAGAGTATAGAGTTGTTCAAGTTCTTTCAAAGTTAGCAGCTGAATTTTCTGTTGAGCGAATTATGAAGCAGAGTTGAGTTGAGGAATGAGCAAGAAATAAAAGGAATTGGCAACAAAATGTCTGTCTCAAGTCTCAATTCTCAATCGATATCAACTTTGGCATTTAAGCCAGTTCCAGTTCCAGCTCCAGTTTGTGGTCTGTTTTATTCCTTTTTGCGCATTTATTTGGAGTTCGGAGCTCTCGTTCGAGTTACGAGTTTCTAGTTGTGGAGTCACAGAACCACAGACACCACTTCCATTAGTGACGATAGGAAACCTGATAAACCAAATTTAATTCACTCGAGTCGTTTATTTCTGTTTCTTGTCCATTTTGCAAAGGCAAGCCGAGGAATAGTTTTCATGTCACGTTGAACAGAACGGGAAGAGTGGGCAGAGACGAGCATTTACTTTGCAACTTTGTGCAGAATAAGCGAATGACGCCTGTAGAATGAAGAGAAATTGACACCGGCTCATATTTTATTCAGTTGCTTTTGTTTCTCGTTTCTCGTTTCTCGTTGCGACTTTAGTCAAACTTTTGTTCGTTTGGCTCTTGTTGGAAGTTGGAAGTTTGAAGCTAAAACGGGCCATGAATGAGATAACGTACACGAGCAGTTTGAATTTATCTTCGTCCTTGGTTTTCCGTTTTGATACGACTCTGCATTCTGAATTCTGAGTCAAATGGAAGCCTGATACTTGGAAATACGCTGAACGTTGAATGTTCAACTAATCAGACGCAGACTCAACAGTCAAGAGGCAGCTGAATTGTCCGTTTAGCAGAGTTGAATCGAGTCGAGTTGGTGAAGGAACAGAAACAAGAAATATGGGAAAGAGGCGACGAAATGCAACTTGTCAGCTCTCGTTTCAACTGTCGAGTTTAGAAGGGTCACTCGGAAAAAAGATGAAAATTTAAATGAATGTTTACTGTGTAAACTTGACAATAGTTGGAATTGAGCAACTAAATTATTCTAAATTAAATAAATCCCGATTAGCATTTTAATTCCATGTTGACAGAAAAAAATGACAAATAATTCACAAAAATATCAAAGCCCAAGATCAGAAATCGACACAGACGTTTGAAAATCAAGAAACTTTGCGTTCGCCTTAATTCACAATTGTTTGTATCATTTCTGTTCGATGCATGAGATTTTTATAAACGGCCTGGAACTTGCACAAAGCAAAAACTAAAATTTACATGAATTCCTTATGCTATAAAATATAAAATATTCTCCTTTTATTGCAAAAATTAAAGTACAGATATTTTGTTCATCTTTACATTTTATGAGCACAGACAACAATTTCTGTGGATTTCACAATCAGGTAGAATCTAGAATCTAGGATTTGCTTTATTTTTTGGAAAATGTGTGATGTGCGATGAACACTGCGCTAAAAAACAGTTCAGACATCTTTAACAAATATTTTTGACCCCTTTCCGTTCAAGTGACTAAATCAGCAAGCACTTTTCCTTTCCCTTTTCCACTGCACGGCTACCGTGAAAATGTGACGAAGAGATTGACAACATTTCTCAAGACAAAGTCAACGAAATTCGGTGTGGTTTGTCTCTCGAGCGTGTGAAAATTTCCAACTTTTACCCCAGCATTTCGAATTCCCCTGATTTCTCTCTTCATTTCAGCCCCAAATCTTGGATTCGGATTTGATGGAGCAGGAGTCAACTTTGAGGCTGATTCTTGTGCAGAGAGGAGAAATTGGCGTTTCATTTGTTCAATTTTCTGGGGGATGGAAAAAGCGTGTTGATACAAAATGGAGTAGACAAAAGTTGCAACAACGGCCATGTAACCAGTGAAAAAAGCCAAAAAGGGAAAATCATGAGAATGTCGAATTGTGAAGAAATAAAAAAGGATTGAACCCAAGAGACAAATGATTTTGAAAGCGAAGATGCAGAACGGGAAACAGCGATTGAAGAGTTCGATGAAGACGACGAGTTCTTTCATCTCGCACAAGATTTGGCGGAGGATCCAAATTTCTCTCCGAATGTCTCGATCCAGATCTGAGCGACTTTGGAATATTTTCACCAGATTTCTAAAAAGAGTCAAATTTTCGGGGTAAGCAAATTTCTTTCTTCAAACAGTAAAATTTAAATGGCGGTAATTTTTTACCCGAGTTGAAAATGTAGCTGTTGCAGTTCGGACTGACATTTTCCAAAGAAAAGGACTTCAGTGACAATTGAAAATAGGCAAGTGAAAGCAATGAGCGTGAGGGAAGCTGCGTCAATGGAAAAAAGTCCGAGGAAACTGCCGACATTTTGATATTCTGGCGGAAGAGCCGAGTACAAAAGTTGGGGTCGACTTGGATCAACAGCCAAAATGACGAGCGCAAGAAATACCGACACAACTAACCCAAATGAAAATAATCTGGCCAAAAGTTCATCAAGCGAATAAAGTGGTGGCCAAGTAAACAGCGGACGAATTTGGATCCCTTCTGATTCTACATCACCGACTTGAACTGAAGATGACTGAATTTCCATTCCAGAGTTTCCTTCAATTCAGAAACATTCATTTCACAGAACCAGTCAACAATGTTCCTTCAGTTGCAAACAAATTTTGTTTATGCAGCAGTGACAAAATATCTATACAACGGGTTTATAGTTTTTGTACCTGTTTCATTTTTAGCCGTGTTTTGAAGTTCAAGTTCCTCGTCCATCATTTTCTGCACCGGATTTTCCCTCTCCACAAAAAGTTGGTTGAAAATTATGACGCACTCCTCAGGATTTGCCACGAACATTCGAAATCCCATCAAGTTATAAAGTGAGTAGGCGACTGCTAATGGTAAGTGAATGACGAAATGATCCCATCGGAAATATTTCTCCGGCTCCACAATCGTCGACTGCACCAGTCTCAACAACATGTAAAAACATTGCGAAACCGAAATAGAAAAATAAATTCTCCATAAGAAAAGCCTGATTTTACTCGACTGTCTCCGAATTTTCCCATTTTCCAGGTCAACTTGAATCGGCAGAAGATTCAAAGAAGAGAGCATTTTAAATGCCTTGAAATTCCACCCGTTTTCCTCAAAGGTCAACATTTTCTTGTTTGCATAGATTTTTCCAGTTTTGTCATTTAGATCCTTGAAATTCACAACAACTGGTGGTGATTTTTTAGGGTAGTGAATCGAGCAGAGTTTGCTTGAGAAATGAGAATGGTTGAGAATATTGAGAAACGGACGTGGAAATTACTGCCTTTACTATTGAGTCTCGGTGGATATCGATTATTTGTCCAAGCCAGTTTAAGCCAAGTAGTCGCTTTAAATCGTTTTTCATTCGCATAAGCTTTTCCCTGAGTGGTGGATTGTGAAGTCACAAAATCCGAATTTAGTCCATTAACGACTATGGAAAACTTGATAGTCCAAATTCAATTACTTATTTTCTTTAGTTTTTACTGTACATTTTGCAAAGCCACCGTTTCGCTAATGCATTTTGAACAAAACCTTGAACACTGATCAGCGAACATGGATGAACATTAAACTTTTACCATGTACCGTCATTGCTCAAAGAAATGTGCCCTGCAAAAGTTGAACATTGAACAGATGCTGTCTTATGTCCGTGCTATTTTGTGATGGGTTATTCTCCAGTCAAAGGTGGTATTTTGTTCAACAAGGAACAAAAACGGTGCAGGAAAATTCCTTTTCAATTGGCTGCTCTTAAATTATTCAAACGTTTACCCGTGCTCATTTTCATCCATTATCTGTTGTGCAATGCAGCGATGGATAATGGCAAAGCACTTATCGTTAGCACTAAGAGTTTTGTTTTTATTCTTTTTTTTAACTCGGTTTGAGTTGTCGTTAAGCGGTTGAGCAGTTTGGACTCGTTAAAAACAAGGAGACGGAGAATAAAGACAGTTTTTACGATATTTTAGCAGCTCTTTACTTACAACAGAAAAATATTCAATTATCCACCTTTTTTGGCATGGGAGTTTTTTCCCATCCGAGTTGAATTTTTCAAGTTATGAAGTATAATTTTGTATGCAAATTCCATGTAATTATTGATGATTGCTGATTGCTGATGACTGGTGAAGGATTTACTTTTTCTTTCCTATTAAATTGTAAGATGCATGAAAATGTCCGTAACGACTTGAGTATTGAATATAAATTACGAATAAGTCGTTAAAAGTACAAAAAATACATGAACAACTAACTAAAATTTGCAGCGTGCATTATTAAAAAAAGTTGGTAGGCAAAAAATGGGTTTTGATCCTTTAGATTTCAGCTGAATACAGAATACAGAATAATTGACCCCTTTTTTTCTTTTTTGTTCCCGTTCCTGTTTATACTTTATCGTGAAAATGTGACGAGGAGATTTACAACATTCCTCAAGACAAAGTCGATAAATCTTGGCGTCGTTTCTCTCTCGAGCGTGTGAAAATTTCCAACTTTTACCCCAACATCTCGAATTCTCTCAATTTCTCTTTCCATTTCATTGTGAAAGCTTTTAATGGAATTGACGTTAGAATTTGCAGGTTGTGATTTTGAATTTGATTTTGATGCGGTTTTTTGAGCAGCGAGGAGAAATTCCCTTTTCAGTTGTTCCATTTTCTCAGGGATGGAAAAAGCATGTTGATAGAGAATGAAGTACACGACAGTAGTGACAATCGCGCAGTAACCAGTGAAAACTCCCAGAAAAGGAAAATCACGACCATGCCGAATCGCAAAAAGAGAAAAAAAGATGGACATGACCAGACAAATTATTTTCATTGAAAAGATGCAGAACGGGAAACAGCGGTTGAAGAGTTCGATAAGGACGACGAATTCTTTCACCTCGCCCAAAATTTGACGGAGGATCCTAATTTCTTTCCCGATTTCTCGATCGAGATTCATATCTGAACGAATTTGGAACTGCTGTTTGAAATTTCTAAAGTAGAAAATCGCAAAATTCAACAGCTGTTATCTGTAGTTTCAGGTTCATTTGAGAAACATCAAGTTAAACTAGAGTTTTGTTAGTACCTGAGTTGAAGATTCAGCCGCTTTAGTTCCAATTGGTATTTTCCAAAGAACAAGAGCTGAACGACAGTCGAAAAGAGAGAAAAAACAGCAGCGACCGTCAGAGAAATTGTTTCAACAGCCAAAAGTCCGAGGAAACTGTAGACATTTTGATACTCTGGCGGAAGAGCCGAGTACAAAAGTTGAGGTCGCTGAGGTCAACCGCCAAAACGACGAGGCCAAGGAAAGTCCCCACAGTGTACACAAATGAAATTAATCTGGCTGCGAGTTCTTGAAGCGAATATAGCGGCGGCCAAGCGAACAGCGGGCGAATTTTGTTTGGAGCTTGAATTGACGACTTAATCCGTATTTCCGTTCTAGGTTTTGCTGCATTTCGTTTTCTTTCCCCTGAAACGTTAATTGTATGTACTAAAGAGAAAACTAATGGAGAATTTTAAGTCAATTATTCAAACATCTTGTAAAAGAAAGAGTAAATAATAAAATCATAACCTTATTTTTGTACCTTGAACATTTTTAATTGCCTTTTGAAGTTGAAGTTCCTCGTCTATCATTTTTTGCACCGGATTTTCTCTCTCCACAAAAAGTTGGTTGAAAATCATTTCGCACTCGTCCGAATTCTTGACAAACATGCGAAATCCGATGTAGTTGCAAAGAGAAAACGCCACCACAAACACAAAATGAAGGATAAAATGATCCCACCTGAAATATTTCTCCGGCTCCACCACCGTCGACTGCACCAGTCTCAAAAACGAGTAAAAACAGTGAGAAATCCCAACAGAAAAATTAATTTTCCACAGGAAAATTCTTATTTTACTCGACTCCCTCTGAATTATCCCATTTACCATGTCAATTTGAATCGGCAGAAGATTCAACAAGGAGAGAATTTTAAACGCCTTAAAATTCCACCGATTTTCCTCAAAGGTCAGCATTTTCTCTTTTTTGCTGTAGAATCTTTTCCATTTAGTTGTTCAAGTAAATTTTAAATGCAGTTCTTTTGCCTTGGGGCTTTCGGAGGTAAATTTGCAAGGTTATGAGCAATTTTTTATGTAGGTCCCGGGAATTGTCGATTGCCGATGCTCATTGCAGTAAAGAGTAATGACGGATTTACTTTCTGCGTTCTGTTTGTCGTTTGAGAATTTGGATTTACCGTGAATCATTCACAATAAATTACAGTCACCAAACCAATCAAAAACCAATCATATTTTCATAAAAACTACGGAAAGCAATCACAGACAAATCAAGAAATCAGGAACCAATCACGGCAGTCTGCACAAAAATCCCATGTAAAATGTAAAATACTTGTTTAAAATGTAGGGAAAATGATTGACAATCCCAGAAAAGTTTCCACAAGACAAAAATGGGCACATTGAGGGTTTGTGATTTGTGATGGGTCTGTGATTATTGGTAGTTGTTATCAAAATATGATTATGATTACTTGTGATTTGTGACTGTGGTTATTTTTTTATTGCTTCGACCGATTATGTACAAATAATAAATACGTAGGAGTCCAACTTACAATTAGACTATTATTTAGCCTACACAGTACTCTTTTAAACATTTTGTGCTCGTTCCGAGTAAAAAATGTCCATCAAATGACGAATTCCTTTGATTTCTGTGAGAGTAAATGAAGTCAGTTTGAGAAAATCTGATGATATAAAATATTCTGTGCACAGACATTCTTGATTTTACCCGCGACGTTCAAACGCAGAAAAAAAAAATTCTGATTTGCGATTTGTGAATATTTGTCATTTCTGAATTCTAAATATAATTTTAATTGTAATAAAAATAGTGAGATTCTCTAAATAGTGTATTCTCGGCTGCACACTTATTGTATCCAGTATCGAGATTATCCAGCACAGGTAAAAACTTGTAATCAAAATAATCATTAATCTACATTTTGTTGCTGATTTCTGCATGTGTTTTTGTAGTTGGCTTTGGTATTTGGTATTTTATGAAATTGTGTATTTGTCATTTATAATTCGTCAGTACCGGTTTTAGGCATACGCTAGGTACGCAACCGCGTAGGGCGCCGAGAAAGAAGGGCGCAAAAAAAGGAAAAG
>JAQGBH010006895.1:0-11781 GCA_034698265.1 Sminthurinus aureus
TTTATGTTTTGCAAATTCAACAACGGAACACCTTAATCCCATTCTCCTTTTCGCGACAGACTCAAACATCTCCTCTGGTTACGTAGTTACGTAGGTATATAATATATAAGTGTAGACATGATAATATCTTGGTCCTTTCTATTTTCTATGTATCTATGCTTCATGCTGCATTATTCTATGTTCCATGTATATAATAATTAATAATGTATATACTTTTGAATCAGCGAGAAAATCCACAAAAAAACATAAATAAATAGACAAAAGGACACAATTTTTATCCATGTAATATAAAACACAAGAATAAATGTGATGCATAGGTTTCCTCTTTCTAAACGAGCCCATTTGACTGAGTTAAATTAAATATTAAATGCAATTTGATTACTATCATATCTACCATGTAGATTATAGATTATAGATTTGATTCATGAATCACGAAAACTATTTGTAGCTTTAATTCAAATTTCAAATTCAGTGGACACAGTGATGCTCGTACGAATTTGGGAGTAAGAGTTTTACGTTGTACAGAGTACAGAACTCCAATGAGAATTTTCCAGTCTTTTTCCTTACCTCACATATTAGATATTAGATATATATTTGTAGCTGGAACATCTTGTGTACAGTATACAGTAAATTGTACACGGTCTGACTGGTCTGAGGCCTACAGAAGAGATGAAAGATAAAAAAAGACTACATGGAAAACCCTTTTCATTTCAACCGCACATCCCTACTTAAATACAAAATACAAGTACAAGTAGAATCAGTCTGTCAGTTTTTAATTCTCTCTCCATTTCTCTCTACACTTTTCCCTTTTCATCTCTCTCTCTCCCGTCGTCAGGTGTTGGCTGTAATGAAATGAATAAATAACCGTCAACATTCCGAAACATTCATCGAGTTCAATTCAATTCATTTCCAACACCATCATGTCATTTTCCTCTTGGTTTTCATACTTGAAACTTAGCATACATATGTACTTGATACTTGTACACGGTTCATAGTAAGAAGTAAGATTCTGTCTTTTCCTTAGTCCTTTTTATAACATGTTACTTTGAATTTTGAATTTTGAAAGTGTTTCATGAGTTTTCCTCTAAATAAATTGAATACGATAAAAGATAAAATTGAAGAAAGTAAGAAATCAGTTGTGATTTTCTGTAAGAATTTACAATTTTCCATTTTATACTTTAGTAAAATTCTGGTACAACTAACTAGTACTGTAGAAAGAGCAGTCACATAAAGATGTACAAAGTTCTTAAGGATCTTGCTTTTTTAACTTTTTATTGTCTATTGTCCATGATTGCTTTTCCTGTGGTACATAATGTTAAGTACTCTCGTCTCTCGTTATTTATTTTCTTAGTCGGTGAGAATGTTTGCGGGTTAAAGAGGTGCGGAGAAGAGAGAGACACCCATCTCAGACTTAATCCAACACCTTATTCAACACCAAAAAGCAACGAAACAATCAGCCCACCAGCTAACATAACAATACATCATATTGTCCATGTTCCATGCTACCCACTCGACTCCATACTCCGTACTACAGACATATACATATAATACATATATTCTTAAAACATAAAAAGGTAAAACAAAGAGGTAGCACACAAAGAGGTTGGTACAGTTAACCTTAACATTTAATGTAAAAAATCTTAAAGTCCTCTCTAACAAAATCCCATGCACAATGGGAATCCAAAGGGACCTCACCAAATAACATGCCGTTTTTATCCTGGAGACCTTTTTTGTATAACCTAAATTGCAAATGTTGTTGAAAGGACGCTCTGTGGAAAGAATATGAAGGTTTTTTTTGAAAAATTCGAAAACTCGTTGATTTTCGGGAATCGGGAAGTGACCTGTGTGATGTATCCACGTTGGACGTTGGACTTCTTGCCAACTTTAAGAGGGCAGAGGGCGCGTACATGTGTTTGTGACGTTACCTCATAGCTCATTGATATTGCATTCCATTTTTCGGTAAAATTTAAATGCCACTTGTTTCTAATGTCTTACCACTGATTATTGTTCATACAGGAAACGTGAAGAACGGAGAAGTTCATATACGGATGATTCTCCATGCTCCATCACAGACAGTACTTTTTTACACATACACAAGTAACTGAGAAGAGAGGCGCCTTGCCTTCTCAATTCTAAATTTTGTTCTTTCATTGAACATTACAAGAAACATGTTTTAGCCTCTAACCCATAGAATCTAGAATTTAGAATCCCATAGCATATTACACAATATACAACCAACAACTCCTCTTTCTTACAGTGCATTTCCCGACAAATAAAAGCACAATGCCTAATGCCTGTATAGTGTATAGTGCACACTTTTTTAATACAATAATAACATAATTCAACATTCAACATGTCTTCAGTACCAACACCAAGTATTCAACATTCAACATATGAGCGATGAGATGAGATGACTATTTTAGACAAATGTACTACAAACATGGAGTATGGAGTACCTGCGACCTGTGATGAGGACCAGAAAATTGTCAGGGAAAATAGAGAGGAGGATCATTTTAGTACAAAAATAAATAGAGGAAAATCAATATTGCACACAGTACACACTACACACTACACGACACACAATACACAAGTTCTCCATTGCATTTAAATATATGTTTACACAAGAAAAAGAACAACAATGAGATTTCAAAGATGAAAGATGAGAGGCTTGCACTTGAGCTGACGCTGTACATTGTACATTGTACGCCGTACGTTTTATACGCAGTACATTGTACACACTAATCTGTCAAGTTGAATATTATGGATTGTATACATACATACACTGTATTACATATAATTCAGTGGAGTGTGTCTAGTATCCAGTATCCAGAGATTTCTTAAAAATAATATTATCTTTTAGAACTCGTCTATGTATATTCCAACTGATGTATATGGACGAGATGGACCAGAGTACATGATATTATACATTATACAAACTCTCGACCATTATCTGTGATTCCAACTCAACTTATCATAAATTAAATGCATAAATGAACTTATGAGCATCAAGAGAGAAGAACAAAGGTGTGAGCCCGAGTAGTGCTGCTCCTCATATTATGAGTCATACCTAAATATACATGTATACATTATACATACATAAATACACAACACACATTGAAAATACTTTAGCAGAGAAAGAGAATGCCATGAGCCATTGTCATGTAAATGAGTATTAAGAATGAAGGATGAAGGATGAAAAGATGAAACGACAACCAAGGAAAAGAAGAAGAAGACGACTACTATAGTGATTATTATTATATGAAAAAGATATGATATCTTCTTACCCAGTAAATACCCAGTGCTCAGCATAATATAATAATATAAAATGCATACATGTAAAATATAAACACACAGGTGTATCTAACATCCAACATCTAACTTGTGTGTCCTATCTTCTATGTAATATTTGTAATGTGCTAAATAAACTACACATATATGAATTATGTTATACACTATACACTACATAGCAGCTCTTGATTCTTCATGTATCATGTACTACAGTACTAAACATGGAATATGGAATACATAGAAACTCGAGTATACATAAATACAAAGAAGTTTTTAGTTTGTAATAATAATAATAATAATAGTAAAAAATATGGATGGACTATTAAGTTGAAATCATGTGAATCTTTTCCTGCATGCTGTTTGCTCTATTATATGTGTTCATCAGTGTACAGTGTACAATGATCAGTGTACAAGGATAAAATGACTAGAATACAGAATGTGTAGAGAAACATAGAAGCTCGAAAACACCTGGAGAGAAGGAACAGCAAGTACTTTCCTATACCGATTTTCTACCTCTTCTCATCTTCTTACGTACATAAGAATAAAAATCTTTTTTTACTTTTTATACATCACTAATACGTAGACGTATGCATATAGTTTATATAATGTCTCGTGTATATTGTATACTGTATATCCATTATCCATGCACAATGCACAATGTACATCATATTTTACTTCATGATCATAGTAATATCTAATGTAATACAAATATAACGACTATAATATTTCCATTATATCTATTATTTTCCCTTGCACCACAAGCCTTCCTTTTTATTTTTCCTCTCTATGTGGTATGTGGTGTATGTATGAATTATGTAGTATCTAATATCTAATATCTAGTATGTACTCAATTCTCTCAGGTCGAAACTCAAAACTCAAAGCTCGATCTTTTAAACAAGTATACTTACATGGATAAATAAGAAACAAGAAACTCAGAGACTCAGAGCTCAGAGAGTCATGGGATACCACAAGAGATCATCTCAAATTTGAATTGACGTTCTCTTCGCATTCTATACATTCTACATTGTACATTGTACATGGTCCACAGTCCACAGTCTTAATTGTATGCTTCATGTACATACTACATACTGCACACATAAAGTGTAATGTTAGAACTTGGAACAAGTGTGTGTGGTGTGTGGGTAAAATGTAATATGTGATGGGGGATTTGCTTTTTCTTGTCCATTGTATGAATTTGAACGTATGTACATATAATTTATATTTTGTATATGAATCTAGTATCCACAATCTACAATCTACAGTCTACAGTCTGTGTATAAGAACATTAAATATGTACACTATTCTGTGTGATGTATGCTGTTGTGGAGTCAGGTTGTCAGATTGTTGTTGTAGGTTGTAGGTGTATTGTGTATTGGCCATTGGGCTGCTTTCTGCTTTGTCCATTACACTCCACTTGAATCCACTCCATTCAAATTTTTCTACATTCACAACAGAATCGAAATTCATACATTGAACATTGGACATTGAACACACATTACATACATGTGGATACATTGATATATCTACCATCTACATACATATATAAATATGTTTATATGCTCATAATAACTAATAACACAGGTATTCTGTATAATATACAATATAACGAGTTGCGTACTATACTGAAAGTAGACTTTTTGCTATAGACTATACACTATACACTGTATTATAACATACAGTATATCCAGATAGTAGCAAAAGAAACTTGTACACAGCACACACATGAGATGTATATGGTTATATGACTATATTGAGAGAAAAGTTGTAGGTGTAATAATATATTCTCTGTGTCTGTGTGTAGTATGCAGTATGCAGTGTGATACGCTCAAAACTCAAGAGATGTTTATAAGCATTAGCATTGGGATGATGAGACAAAGAAAGAGGAGAAGAAGACGAAGGAGTGAGATACGATGTAACATCTAATCTTCACCATGGGATATGAGAAAAGACGAAGAAGAAGAAGAAGAGACTGTGTGTGAATATGAATACGAATAGGAAGGTATGTACGTATGTACACTGCTCCTGCATCATCATCAACAACAATAGTGGAAAGAGAGATGCTAGATGCTGCTTTGAAGCAAATAATAGTAATAACAAGAAGAATAGATGATTTTTCTCTTACTTTTTCCTCCTCTCCAATCCAAACTTTTGAGGCGTTTGAGCTTTAGCACAAACAATTTAGAATCCAATATCCAATGCATTCTGTATTCAGTAAAATAGGATGCAGAGTTGAGCATTGAGCATTGACTATAGAGTATGGAGAATTGAGTACAGGTAAATAGAAGAATCAGAAGCAAAAGTAAGCAAAACTACAAACTACAAACTACATAAATTTGTGGATCTTTGTATCCTGTATTTTGTAGAAACTTTGAGTTCTAGTCCGTACTATTAAACTTGAAACTCTCCATCTCCAATCTTCAACCCATTCACATTCACAATTTTCAATTTACCTGTACACTGCACACAGCATACACTAGGAGTTTTATACAGTCGATCCATTCACTCACTCATTCACATACTGACAACGACAGCCCACAATCGAGTCAAGACTCAAGTCTCAAGACTCAAGACCAACAAACCACACCAAGAAAAAAAGGGAAGAAGACGACGTCATTCCCCAATCTTCATTATAATTCCAACTTCCAACTTTTAACATCTATTCAGATTTAGCCTTCCCCGCCTTACGACACGACAGTAAACAGTGGGAAAAGAAGAGAGAAACGGAGAATCACGGAAGGATCATTATGAGGCAAAAAGGATCCCCTAATTATTAAATTACTTTATCCTCCTCATCTTCATCTTCTTCAAAGTCCCTTCCTACAAAGTCGAAGGGTTTCTTCTTCTTTCTTCGCCTTCCATTTCACCGTCAAAGTAAAGTAAAGTAAAGTGAACCAACAACCAAAACACTACTCCCTACTACTGATACTAGTTGATTATAGGTACATGATTTTTTTGTATCTGGGTTTCGGTACATGATTTTTTGTGGATTGCCTGTTTTACGTTTTGGGTGTTACAAAGTGAGAGGATATACATACTTATAAACACTAGTATAATACACTGTACACGCGCCAGTTACTGGACAGAAATCTCCAGTCAATTAGAAAATTGTTATTACCTACCTCAAGACTCAACATTCAAGACTCAAGACTGACTTTAGACTTTTCTGATTGTTCTGGTACTGGATTACTGTGCTCGTTACGCGTTGTGTATTGTGTACATAGGTACAATTTACAGTATACAAGTGTGTGCATATAGATACCTGTGTTTCTTGTTTCTTGTTAATGTGCTGGCTTGTGATTTGTGATTGTGTAGAATAAAACTGTTTGCCAATAATACATGAGTAATGATCATAATTTTCCAGAGCTCATAATAAGGATACAGAGATAATTGTTGTTATTTTCCAAATAGTGTTGCACATCACATCACGGCACGGGTGAACGGGTGAGCTGTTATTTATCAAATATCAATTATCAATGTTACGTGATTTCAACACAAGACTTGTAACTTGTGATTTGTGATTTGTGAGAGCAAGACGGAAAGTCATAAAAAATAGCATGTTATTTTGTCGTGTCACCATAAAATAAATAAGAAAAAAAAACAACAAATGATTTGTTACAAATCACATTACTTGAAAAAAGAGCTCCACGAGAACAAATAATTACTGTGTGTAGCCTATCGTGTATTGTGTATTGTGTACCCGAATCAAAATATCCTTCTTGTGGGCTTTAGCCATTTTATAAAAAATTAATGGGGATGTGAATTAATTATACGCGTATTGTCCCATTTTGATAAATTTTGCAACATTTGACTTGGTATAAAAAATAAAAAATACTCTGTGTAACACAGTTCAAATTTAAGTAATATACAGTACACACAATTACTTTTTGGTTTTCTGTGTTGAAGTGCAACAAGCAACAAGTATTTTTATGGACTGAGTGAAAAAAGTTGTGTGAAAAAATGGGCATAATAATGGGTTTTTCGACATCTCAGCTAGTATCAACCCTCTTCATCCTCATTTCTTTTACGACGGACGTGAGCGAGTCTCGTGCTCATCATAAGGTAAATAAATAACTAGATAAAAACGCACAATAAAAAAAATAAATAATAATAATACTGTTGCCTGTTGTTTGCTTATACTTTTCTCGTTTCGTGCTCACGTTTTACTTGTGAGCCATTTGTCTTTTGACTTTTGACTGAAATATGAAATCATTCAAAAAAAACACAAAAAAGGAAACAAGACCTAAAAACTTGTCACTAAACACTAAAAATTCAATATTCAATGTCATCTACATATTATCTAGGTTCACAATCTGGCCTTGTATCCAGAAAGACATTCGTGGTGTCAAGCTACAAAAATCCGACAGGAAATTTCTCATGCTCCCGAATGTTATACAAGAACTATTGACAATGTCGTTTGCCTAGGGGCTTGTTTCAGCTACAGTGTTCCAAGAGCTCAAGACGATCCTGTAATTCCTCCTTATTGCGATGCCTGCAGACCTACCATCTCAGCATGGAAAGTTGTAAGTACAAAATACGAATCAAATATTGTACTATGGTATTGAATCCAAATTCAAAATCTTTTATATGGTTTTCCATAAAATCCATCAAGCATTGTTCGTTCTCTCACTTGTATTGTGAATACCTCTTTTTTCTTTGTCAATTTAGGTGACATTAAATTGCACGAAAGTGACAACTGGTGAACCTTATCAGTTGGCCAGAAATGTCGAAATTATTTCCAACTGCAGCTGTGTCGACTGCAATGACAATAAACCAAGGAGAGAATCTACTCATGATGACGAGTCGTCGGTACGTTTTACTTCATATAATATAATAATTATTCCACACTATAAAAAAGATGATAATGAAAACAATGTTGTTATTATGATCAATGTAAACACCATCCAGAGAGATCCAAGTATAAATTCCATTGTGAATTGTAAATTTTAGGAAGATGAAGTCCCTGATTCCCTTTCCGAGCGTCGTATAAATGAAGTAGAAAACAATGAACTGATTGGTGATGAAAATACCAATAATGTAAATGGAGATGTAGATGATGAGGATGGTGGTGAGCAAGAGGAGGAGGAGGAGGAAGAGGACAGGCTTACCGAGCCACTCGTTCCGGATTCATTGAGCAAACCTACACTTCATAAATTGAAAAGTGTTTCAGAGGAACTCAAAGAATCTCAGTTTCATAGAAACCCTGTGGACGATGAACTCATGATCAAGGACAACAAAATCCCCTCCGATGATGATCATGATCAAGAATCTGCACGTGCAAACATGATCATGATCAACAAAGAACGAGCACGAGTAGACAGAGAACGACTTGAACAACTGTAATCAAAGTTTGATTAGCAAATCATTTTTTAAACATAACAAAAATGGAAAAGTTATGATACCTAATGCCTACTTGATACATGATACATGATATACGTTTAACATAAACCCGGGAAATATATTAATATGTTATACATATCTTTAAAATTAGTGTTTTTTGAATTTTAGATTTTAGTGATACAGAAAATGTACAGTGAATATTATATTCATTAAATTTTTGTACAAACTCATACACTATCGTCTCGCAATCTATATAACATAGATATAACATAAAGATAGTGAAAAAGAAGTGCATGTTATATTTTATTATGTTATGAAAAGTGATAAAAATAGTGCCATACGAAAGAAGTACACGAGACACGAGATACAAAAGACAATAATATTATAGAATATAGCTAAAAGAAATAAGAAATAATGATACAATGTGAAATCCGAAAGTGAGAATAAGTATGCAAATTTCAGCACACCGATTATTTTTTACTACATGTAAATATCTACCTAATTGCTAATTGTATACTATATAATATTTCAAATGTGCATAACCCACTGTAATCGTTTGTTTTCGGTTTTCTGAATCTCTAAGTATTATGAAGCAATGTAATAATCAATGTATTGATTGTGTATTGTTTACCATACTTGCTACTTTTAAATAAACAGAGCATGAAGATAATAGGATAGATTTTCTAGATATTACCTATTACCTAAATCCTAAATATGATAATAATTATAGAGGCTTTACAACCATTTTCAACTGATTTTTTGTTACTCATTTATCCTTTATAAACAATACAAATAAGAAATAAAACGCTAAAATTGTTGTGTAGACTGCTTATATCGTGCTTGTTATAGTTTGTAAACTATAAATGTTAGATTAAGCATTAAGCAGTTATTTTTTAAGTATTATGTAACGTAATAGTATAATAGCCATGTACATATAAATTATAAATCAAATATTATTTATAATAAACAATAAACAATAACCAATGAATAATAAATATTACACGTATTTAATGAATATCGAATAACCAATGAATATCGAATATCAAAAATCCAAAATGATAATAAAATTTTAAAAATATTTCTTACAAGACTATACCAATCAAAAATCAACACTAGCAAAACCATTTCAAGTTCATAATATTAATATTTCCCGAAATAGAGTAAAGAGAGTATCGGCTGTGAAGTATTCCTTATTCTTTATTTTTTAATCAGTTTTCTTATCCCGTTGGCTAGCTTTAGTTTTTTCATCAGCCTTGGTTTCAGGAATTAGACTTGAGATTTTCGGCGCAACTACCGAGCCCAATGCCATGAAACTGTAGAGGTAGACTCGATAGAAACTAAAGTATTGAATGAAACTGATCCATTTGATGATACTGTCAAACACTAGATTTTCCACTGGTAACGGGAAAAGTGTAAAGAGTGGTTTTTCCGGATTAGTATTACTATGTTTTTTTGAGACTTGAAGTTCAGTCTGATAATATACTCGTTGAAAGAGGGAGTTGAAAATGGGCTTTAATGTGGAGACAAAGGTGAGGAGAAGAAGAAGAGATGCAATTTTTATCTGCAAGGGAATATTGAATAATAAATCATAAATAATACTTCTTATTTTTTTGTTATGAAACTGAATTCTTAATTTTGTATAGAAACAGAAATAGTTTTGCTTATTGAAACTGCACATGAATTATAGGTTACTAATACTGAGGTGAGTGTCTAGTGTCTAACCCAAACTTTTCTGGATTTGTGTATGAAGAGAGTTTTGTCCACTTCTAATCTTTGTTCCTCCTTTGTCTCTGCTAGTTCTATTTTATTTATTCTTCTTGTGAGAAACATGACGATAAGCCAAGAGATGACCATAGTGTCCCAGTTTATACACACAAGTACGGCAATTAACAAACCCGGAAGAAGACAAAGAGTTAGAAATTCTTTAATCTCATTTTCCTGAAATTATGTAAGTACATACAATCAAACTGATTCAAAGTCATTGTTCCTTATCAATATTCAATACAATAGCCAATGTCATGCTAAATACTAAGTATTGAACAATTTGAATCAAGAAGCATCTGTGTGTACTTACAATTTCTTTGTGTGTTTCCTTTCGACGAATTTCTCGGTTGACCAATGACAAGATGTCTGTTGAAACTTCCAAAATGTTATTCAGAGTATCCATATTCTTGTCATCCAGCTTTCGAGTTTCAAGTGCTGGAGTTTCAAATTAAAAACCAGTTTCGGTTCACTGCTCACTGACTACTAACTACAGTACCCAGAAAACCCAATGTCCATTCAATATAAATAACTTCTTCGTTCTTCCTTCTCACTCCTGTATGACTCTTGTCGAGCACTCCAAACTTCAGCAGTGAATGCAACTTGCAACTTCCAGATTTTTGGACAAAAGACAACTGGATTCTGGCTGGAGTGACTGGAGTACATAATTTGCATACATATTGCATATAGAAGATAGATGACAAAAGGCAAAAAAGTTTCTTTTCCAAAATGTGCATGTGCAATTGGTGACTATATATGTATACTTGTCATTTGTCATGGCAAAAATAATTAAATGCTATAATGTTATGAGATATAAGGAATAAGGAATAAGGAAAAGAGTTCATTATACTTTATTCGTGTACGAAATGGACAAAATATTCAATCGTATGATTTTCTTCGTCAGTGTTTTATTATATCCATGGCAACTAAACTTTTATTGTATACCAGGTGGTCCAACCTGAATTTTTCTTTGTGACTGACTTTGGGGGACAAATTTGCATAGAAATAATTTTAAATAAAATAAATTTTATGTTTGCCATGTTATAAGCAGTGCACTATATACACACGTTCCCCACGTTTAGTCACAAAAATTACAATAGAAAAAATTCAGGTTGGACCACCTGGTATACAATAAAAGTTTAGTTGCCATGGATATATCTGCAATTTGGTGACCATTCTAATTTCTAATGCTCATGTATGAAATAAAAAATAAATAGCAGTTTACAGATGGAAAACAAATACGTAGTTTTTCAAGACAGCTTTTTATTATTTTTTTAAGTTATTTTATATTTTTATGGTAAATGGTAATTGAAATGACTTAAGCCCTATCCACATAACAAGCGACAAGCAGTTAATTCTACAGCGACAGCGACAAATTTCAAAAAATAATGTTTA
>JAQGBH010006896.1:0-11781 GCA_034698265.1 Sminthurinus aureus
CTGGAGGAGCGGAAACCAACAGTTTTGACGATACATTTGCTCCCTTTCATCGCCAGGAGGGGTCAAAGACAATTTGTTTATAATGTCTAAATTTAAATATATATGTAAATAAAATAAATGATGAATAAAAGCAATTTCGTTCCATGATTTTTCACTACAGTCATATTTATTTTGAAAGCGTAATATCGTTATCAAAAAGGTTGAAAATTGGGTGTGACTGAAACATGAATTGAAATATCGGCATTCTATTTGCAATATTTCTGAATAAAATTGAATGTCCAACTGGAATTTCAACAAGTACTTGAGCATGAATCGAGAGTCAAAAATCAAAGTTAGAGTTTAAATTGTAAATTGTATAAAAATAAATCAGAAAAATATTGTGAGCACAAAATCACAAAGTACAGAAAATTTCTTTGTAATTCACGACCGTCATTTCGTGTTCCAAATTGAATAAAATAATCAATAAATCAAATCTTAAGAATCAATGTTGAAACTTGAAATCCAGTGACACGTCATTGCAAAATCTCACACTTTAAAAAATATAGATTAAACAAACGTACACCTTTTCATACGAATTTTGAAGCTGCTGACAGTTTTTTCCAAATAAAGTAAAATGGCGACATTCAGATTTAAAATTTTCGTGGGGTTAATAATAATTCTACAATTCAAAAGCTCACCAGTTTTGGCCCAAGAAAGTGCAAGTCAAAATGAAAAGGAAATTTCCTTGAGGTCACCGATTGAGCGGACAAAGTTGAGAAATGTGGATCTGCTTTCGATTTTGGATCAAGTGGCGAAAACTGGCTGTTGGATTTATCTCGCTGAAAACATAACGGGCGAATGGAGATTCGGCAAGGAAATTCAGTTGGCAGCTCAAATCGGCTCAAATTCACTCGAGTTTCCAATCCCGGTTCTTTTTAAAGACGACGACAACTTTGATGACGAGAACTACAGAAAGTATTTGAGTGGGGGTTTGAGTTTGGCAGCTGGAGTAAAATATTTTCACTGCTTCATCAACATGTTTTACTGGCCCTTGAAGACATCCGCTCCACTTCACATGGACAAAAACCAAGAAAAAGCCATGTTTCAGAACAGGGTTGACGAAATTCGGAACAAAATACAAAAATACATGCAAAATGACATATTTTGTGTTGCCTCCATTAAAAATCAGGAATGTGAGTTGTTTAAATCAAGACTACGAGCAAAATTCATGATTAGTTTTCTAGAAATTTCAAAGCAAGGCAGTGTCGTTTTAGCGGTGAAGAAAATTGACTCAGATGGTAAAACCCGCAACAAGAACAATTTTTATCGACGGTTTTTTTTGGGGCCCAAAGGAATTTTAATATTGAAAAACATGGAGTAATTTTGCCTTTTTTTATTGTTCCAATTTTTATGAAAGATCAAAAAACGAGCAACGAAAAAAACATAGGAGTTTCTAGTGTGTGGCTTGCGGATCATTTGACCATCCTCAGTAGTAAACTGCTGAAAAAGTTGAAATGCCCTAGAATTTCTACAGAAAAATTATGCTTCTCCGCATTCCTGAAAGACAACAAGAAACATTCAGTTGCTGAAAAATCAGAAGAATTCAACAGAAGAATTTTGTCAGAGAAATTCAAATTCAAAGCACCAGCTGATCGAGCTGCTCCACAGAAATTGAGGAAAGCTATGGGCGACTTTTTCATTTCTTTTGTTAACGACAGTTGGTCTTTTTCTACTCGTCTTGATCTATGGATATCCTCCAAATTGTCAGTTGAAATATGGTGGGGACCACAGGATTCTGGTGATGATGGACCTCTGATTGGGGTTTGGACAGGGAGCAAAAATCATAAATTTATCACGAGTGACAGCGTCCATCAAACAAAGAGCACACTGCAGATCTACACGACGCCGTTCCAAACCGAGGTTTGGACACTTCTTTTAGTTTCCATGGTGATTACTGTCACTTTGCTCCTCATTCTCACACTGGTTTTGAAGAAACGTCAAAATAATTCTTCAAGTATCTGGAAGATACTGTCCGAGCTCGCTTTGTGGATCCTCAGGATTTTGCTGGAACAACCTGATCAAGAAATTCCGCCGGGAATCCACCAAAAAATCCACCAGATCCACCAAAACTTCATCAAAAATTTGTTGAAGAGAGCGATCCGCCTGATTTTGGGCGTTTGGTTGATGATGAGTCTGATTTTGGTGAATGGATTTCGTGGGATCATCAAAAGTGACTATCTGCTGGATTCTCCCTTCGAAAGTCAGCCGAAGTGGAACAGCTCGATGGATTTCCTCAAAGATGGCTCCTTCTTCGTCTACTACACGCAAATAGACTGGGAGTGTCCAAAGGAACTCAAAACCTTCACGTATGCTTTTAACCTGGAGAAACATTATGACTTAAACACTTTTATCAAGAGGCCAGCATACCTTGATTCGAAATTCAGGAATAAAATATATTACAAACTAAGGTTTGATTGCGGATTTCTGTGCCCTCAAGAAAATATGGAGCTTTCATTTGAAAAATCAGGTTGTCAGAAAATCCCATCTTGTAAAGAGCTTTACAAAAGTTTATTTGTCCTGCCTCGTCAGAATACGACGTGCACTGGAGAACTTTCAAATCTCATCACGAGTAAATTGAGACACCCAAAAACCGTTTTCATGACAACGGCTGAAGATTTTCTATTTTACTGGAATCACTTCAAAAGGCAAATGAAAATGCATCCACAACTCAACATGAAATTCGTTCACAACGGGAAAGAAACGGAAAAGGACGAGTTGGTTCAAGAAATTCGTGGATTTTCCATTGATTTAGGCATGCTTCAAAATACGCCGGATGTAATTTTGGGACCGTTAAAAATCCTACTGAGTTCTGGAATTTTTTGGTGGTGGGAAAAATGGGATCAAATCAAATTTCACCGGGATCGACAAATTTGGAGAAATTCAACAGAATTCATCGACGAGTCTCTACCAGAATTCAAACCACTTTCCTTTAAAGGCTCCAATATTCATCTCATATTTCAAATTTGGCTTCTTTTTCTCATTCTACCCGCAACCGCATTCCTTCTGGAAAGAAGTGTTAAACCAATGAAAGGATTTTTGAACAAAATTACAGCTTTCTATCGAGAAAAAAGGGGGTGGGAGTCAAAAGCAACGGTTCAAAAACTGATGATTTCATTATCGGTTTGGGTGAGCAGTGAACCGGAATCCGAATTTGAATCCACATTCAGTGCCGAAATTCCCACTCAAACGACAACAAGCAACAAGGATGTCGATGCCAACTTTCATGAGGTAAAATCGGGCAAAGGATTTGAAGTGGTAAATTTAGATGAAAAAACAAACAAACCCAAAACCAGTTAATCAGCTGAACCATCTAAAATCTAAAAGTAAACATGCGGAACAAACCGAGAGGAAAGTGCACGTGCCAGGGACAGCATAATTATTTGAGGAAGCTCATTTTCTGTAGTCCACAGACTTTATTTTATTTCATTTCATTTCCTGTTTTATTTTTCTGTCATCCGCTTTCTTGTTTCTAGTAAAGGAGCTAATTTCCATTAATTTGCTAATTACCTTTCTTACTGAAATAATAAATTAATTATTGTTTTTTCCATCATGAATTTCTTCCTGCTTTTACGTTTTCCCTTGTCCAGCATCCAGCGTCCCAGAAAAAAAACAAACTTTTCCATGTATCCTTCCAAGCTTCATCAAAGTTACTTATAGTTCAAAGCCTGAAGATAAAATCTAAACATCGCCAACGCCAAAGAAACATATTAAATACAATATAAATTTAAATCTACTTCAGCTCCTACGAGATCCAGGGTTTAAAATTCGAAATTCAAAACATGAGCCTCCTGTCGGGCAAAATGGTTAGCCCATCTTTAAAATATTTGTAAAAAAATGTAGGAAAATAACAAAATTTTCAAATGGCAACGTAACAAAAGTTTAAACTACGTTTGTCTATTAAATTTCAATAAATTCCAATACCAATTTCTTTGAAGTGGGGAAAAGTGAATGATGTGGTAACTAAAGGGATCTGTGATTTTTTTCACATTACGTGTGTATTTTTTAACTGCTTTGAATTTGAATTTTCTATAATATCCTATTTATAAAATTATTTACAAACTTAATTCTATTTAAACATTTGTTTCTGTTAGTACCTGTACCGTTTTTCATTGCTCATTGAGCACGGAAAATTGACAACTTTGGAAATCGGATGACTAATTAAAATAAAAACGAGGGTTTCTTTCTCTTCAGGGGTTTGTATTTTCACTTTTCCATGAAACTTAAAAGCAGAAACCCAGAAATCAGAAACCCAGAAATGAGAAACATGATATTTATACATAAAAAATCCAAATCAAGGACATTATGAATTTTTTATTTCACATTCTGCCAATTCAATTTAAAATTAAATTTTGTACATGTGTTCATTGGCATTGACATTGGCATTGACACTTTACGCACATGTTACATATTATATAATTGCAGTGCAATTACAAGTGACAAATACAACATGCCACAAAAAACACATTGAATTTAAATTAAATTGCTGTTGAATTTCAACGCCGTTTGACACTTTTTCATACTTTTTTTCATCATACATTCAGAAGATATAGTCATTGTCTTTTTTTTTAATTTTCGGTAAAATATCTTATCTCGTTTGATAACGTGTACTCGTTCCATATTTACGATTTTCGTACCATTTTAACTGCATCAAGTACGGTTTGTGTACTTTCATACACGAAAGTAGTTTAAATGAAAAACGAGATGAAAAATTGAGAATTTAAAAATTTTATACAATAAAAACTTAAAAATCTTACGTCATCTTTCAATTGAATCACGTCCGAATTCACATCCGTCCGAAATCCAGTTGTGTTGAATTGAATTAAACCAGTCAAACCTTGCATTTGCACCTGAAATTATGAGCTGCTCAGGTAATGAATCATGAAGAAACTGCACGTGCTGATTGTTGGATTTTGAACATTAAATAAAATAAACGGCGTTGAAAATCGACAAAAGTAAACAAAATATTGGGAGAAAAATTGTCAGTTTTGGACGCCGGTTGAAAAATTTCTGTTTGTATCCTTCCGCTGAGAATGTGTAGAATCTAAATAACCGATGTAGGCAAGTAATGTAATCAATAAAAACAATCAAAAGTACCTATACATTGAAAAATGTGACATCTTAACATTTTCATGTAGTTGATAATGGAATAGCCGTGCTGCCACATGTCCACCAAGTCACAACTCAACGACCGCATTTCAATCTTTTGACTACTGTCCAAAATACTCAAAGCCTTCCCCAAAAGTTGAAACTTGAACTGCGTCGTAAATCAGCGCGATCTTTGTCTACGAAACAATCATGAAGTGATGAAATAAAACAAGTTGTCATTTGTATTATTTGGTATTTGATTTAACAAATTGCTGAGGCATTTTTTTCGTACGTTTTCCTAAATTAAATAGGAAAGGCTTTCCTGGAAAGTTATGTCGAGAACTCTTTCTTGTCAAACGTTCACGTCATTAATTATTGTGTACGCGTGTGTACATATTCACGATTTCCATAGCATTTAAATTGTACTATAGTGTATGATGCATTTTCGTAATGAGTTTTAAAGTTGACATGATTCTTGATGGTCGTGTACAATGTAAGATTCCCGTGAACAAAGCTTTGAATAGAGAATAGAGAGCAAACTTTTTGAGTGGTTTCAAATTTCTACAGAGCTTTCAACATTTTTGATTTTCTGCTCAACTTTAACGCCATTTAAAATTTTTCTTAATCAATCCTAAGTTCCAGAGTTCATTTCAGACGGAATCAAAAGAAACGTTGACCAATCCAATCAGAGAAAATCTCAAGATCTTCTCGAGCTGGTGTCACAGGCTTAAAAACTCCGCCTCAGAATCTTTATCTAAAGAAAATGCATTATGAAGAGATGTTTAAAAATAGACACTGATTTTGAGTTTTGAGCGCAGCTCAGGGTAACTTAAGTCTTTGTTAATTTTTTATTTACAAATTCTATGGTAAAAAGTCAAAAGTCAAAGGTCAAAGGTTCCTAAAGAAAAACGTACAGAGTGAATTTTAACAGTTTCGCCTATTCTGTCACACATTTTTTTACGTCTTATGTCTTATGCACATGGAAATCATTAAAAACTGTTGTTGTTTTGCTTTCTGTTCCGGATCTTCATCTCTGTTTTTGCCAGAAAGCCTTTCCATGACCCCCAGAGAACTGAATATCCACCATCTACCGTCTGTCGATACGGCCCATTTAAATAGGACATGCTGCACGAGTTGAACTGTTACGATTATGAAACATGACACCAAAATATTTTAAAATTTCATTTCTAAAAGGATTAACTAAAAGGGTGAATTTTTGTCTTGTATTTTGTTCTTGTTTGAAACTAAAATGGGCAAAGTGCAGTTTATTTACTATTTACTCACCCACCACCCACCTCGCCCTACACCACAATTTCCACTGATCCAGCCATCATCGTCCTTGTCCTTTGTCGTGAATCTCTGACCATTGGGAATGTCGAAGGAATTTTGATCATACACCATTGAATCTCCGGCAGTGGAATCCTCATAAAATCCACCGATGGACAAGCGATAGAAATCAAAGACATCGGAGACGGAAAAGTTTGAATATTTTGCCCATCTTTTCTCCCCTTCAAAATCCTCCAGTTCAATTCTCAACTCCTGATCACGCTCTTTTGTGAGGGCGTGAATATTCTCCAGGCCGATCCAGTAATTTCCATTTTCATTCGGAGAGCCAAATCCCTTCCCATATTCAGACCAACTTGGATTGAATTCTTCTTCAGGTCCAGATGACCGCAACTTTTTGGAAGTCCAGAACGACCTGAAAAAAATTATTTGTAAAGCATTATTTAATTTTGATGCTAATTTTCGTTTTGTCATTACATATTTTGAACAAAATTGTAAACAATTTTGTATTTTGCGTGCTCTTACAAGTTTTTAGCTCTTCTTTTGTTGTTAAAAACGACGCTCTGTTTTGGATTTGTCCGCCCACTGCAAAATACAAAATGTAATTTATTTACAATAATTATAAAACGTTTTGTTTTTTATGTTAGACAAAAATGGGAAGAAGCAAAAAATTGGTAAGAATTTTACCCTGAACGAGAACTGGAAAAATTATTGGCAAAAGAACCAGACACTGGTTTTGAGTTTTTGAGTTGATCATGTTTTGGAAATTCAATCAAGAATTTGTTCTCTTTATGTGTAAAGATGTTTTGGGACTGGACTGATTAGCTGTCTCTAATTAAATGAAGAGAGTTAGTTCTTGTTGAAATGGAGCGATAAATGATAAACGATAAATGAGCAAAAACAAAAACATTCAATTGACCATTGTCTCTGACATGTGTTTAATTAATCTTGATGTTGATTGTATAATTTATAATTAAAAATGATGTTTGATTGATTCAAGTTGAAATTGATGATTGATGATTGACAATGTTATGTAAGCAAGTGGAAGTACTTTTATCTGTACACGGATTTTTCAGCCATCAATCAAAATGTAAATTAAACGAGTTTGCTTTGTCCGCTAATGTACAGCTTTTGGACTGACATGGCAAGTTTTTTATATGTCCAACTCGGATCAGGCTGAACTTTGGCACACTTGAACCTCTACCCGCATGTACTTAAACCCTAAAGGCATTTTACTGTATCTTCAAATTTCGAAATTTTATGACTTTCTGAAAATTTGAAAATGTACCCAAACCAAAAGGAAATCAAAGGACATTTCGTTAAAAAAAATCCAAAAAATTTACACGTTTTAACATAGGGCTTTAACATTACGCAAACCCGTTTTTGAATAGGGAGTTAACATAACGCGTACACCGATCTTTTTTAATGACATTTCGTTTGATTTTTGCACCTTTTAAAATTTTCAAAAGTTGATAAAAATTCGAAATTTGAATATATACAGTAAAATCTCTTTAGGGTTTAACTACATGTGGGTAGAGCTTCAAGTGTGCCAAGTTTCAGCTCGATCCGAGTTGGACATATGAAAAACGTCCCATGTGAGTTTTGTTAGCATTTTTACTCCTTTTATGTTTGAAAATCTAAAACTTGATTGGGTTGTTGACACGCTTCTGCTCTGCGTGATCAAATATCAAATGGAGGTTTTTGTGTGGCTCGTGGCTAAATATTTCTCCTCTTGATTAAAGTAACTTTCTTCTTTTTCTGCTCCATATTCGTATTTTCTGACATGCAAATACGATCACGAGTACGGACAATTCAACCTACCGTTTTATTTTATTTTGTACTGTCACCAGTTACCAGGCAACCAGTCGCTAAACAGAACAAAAAAACAAAAAAAAAAGGAAATGGGGCACATTAAAAATAGAAGAGACGTGAAAATTTCTCTCGATTTAATGCTGATTTTGGTTTTCCTTTTCGTTTTCCTGGTTTGGACATTTGGTTCAACTACAGCTTTGCCAAAACAAGAACAGTATCCACACTCATATTTGGATCTGGATGTTCCACACTTTGAAGCGTACCTCAAAACTGTACTTGACAAGGGGTTCAAATGTCCGATTGGGATTTTTTTTCCAAAATTTATAGATGAAGCGCCAAATACTCTGGATTTTAGTCAGGAGGCTGTTCCAATTCTCCTCTTCAACCACATCCTGTTTCCAAACCATGAAAAATTTGGTACAAGCCGATTTCAGCCTCTCAACTTGAAACGACGCTCACAGTCAAAACCAGAACCCAAATCCAAACCAAATCAAGAGGCGCCAAGTTTAAACAGCAATAGAAAGGACAAAAGATCAACTTTTAGCCAAACGGAATCGTGCATGTCGATCATACTTTTTATACTGCGAGACAAGGTCCCTCGTCAAGCACACAGACAGTTTGATCAACTCGGTATAGACTTTGACATTTTTAATTGGGATTCCGCTAAAACCACACAATATCTCCACACCTCTTTTCCACTACAAGTGGTGTACATTAATTTCTTTGTACTAAATCATGAGGATTTTTCCAGGAACAAAGTTGGGCACCAATTTCTAGTCTATGCGGATGAATTTGGCATTGAGATTGGTCTCTTTGCACGACACTACCGGATTTTCCTGACAACACTGGAATTTCAAAGGGAACCAAAGTACCAGAATTTCCAAAGAAAACTCTTGATACAAAATGTGTACATTTTTCACTCATTTCGTCATACTTACGAACCAATCCTGGTTCGATTGAATACCGCGCCCTTTTCAGCATCAGAGGTCAGTCACCTTAATTTTTTTCTGGAAATTTATCAAGCTCTAAAAAGTCGTGTGATGCATCTTCAAAGCCATGGAGAAATCCGATATTTTCCTGATCTGTTGCGGGAAGAATTGAAATTCATGAATCAAAATGGAAATGATGAGGAAACTGCAAACGGAAAATCCTTAAACAACTGGAGAAAAGATCGACAAAATATGTGGAAGTATTCAGCGGACAAAACCGTTTACAGGTTCATCGTCCGCTCCATCTACCCCAATTTGACCACTGTCCGGGTTCCAAGAAGCACTGGACGAATTAAAAACAGCTGGAAAAATTCTACTGTCGAAGATACTACGGATTTTATTTTCATGACAGCTTTTCGAACCATCTCCTTCAAAGCGGTTTTTTCACAGACCGCTTCACATTTCTACATTCCATTGGCACAAGACAGAATTGGATTTTTCACTTGTGATGGGATTCGAGAAAAGACCTCACTCGCCGTGTTTGTGCAGCCTTTTCAAAAGGAGTTGTGGATCGCAACGGGCGTTGGTTGGTTTATTTTATCCATTTTTATCTTCGTTTTGTCCTTGGGAAAAACTAGAGATAAATGGCAAAATTTTATTCGGGCGATATTTTTACCTTATCGCGCTCTCATGGAAAATTTCGAAGACTTTGATGGGATGAATTTCAACAATATCTGCAAAAAGGCAGCTCACATTTCAGTCGGTTGTTGGCTTCTCGCCGGAGTTGTTGTTACAAATGGGTAGAGAATTTTTCGTTGATATTTAATCACCCCAAAATATATGTGAGCAGCACGAGACTAGAACTCTATACGTCCCGTAGCCCACTAGTTATGATGCCTGGTTGCATGATGCAAGGGCAAGGGTTCGATTCCCGATATGAGCCTTCAATTTTGAAGCTTTTTTGGTTACCATGAACATTTTAGTTTGCTCCACACTCACTGTTTACTACTGACGTCTCAGTTTGCCCCGTACTCAATGTTAAAATTGCGTTTTGCCGCGATTTACATTTTTTTTGTTTTATTTTCAGGTACAGAGGCGTCGTTACTTCAGGTACACTGAATTAAATGATTTAATAATTTAAATTTCCCACCGTTTAAATAAATTGTGGTTTCACTTATCAAATTTGTCCTAAATGCTGAATTTATCTAGATGTAACCGCACCACGACCCAAAGTGAGCCATGGTAAATTCAGCCAACTTGTGGAAGAAAATTTCTCATTCTTTGGAGCAGTGGATCAAAAGAAAGTTGCAAACGCTTATGGGAAGAACTGGAGCGAGTTGAGACTGCGGTACAAAGAACGGCTGTGGGAGGGCGTTGATCCAAATGCCACATTTTTGGAAATTGAACCGGGTTTCTATGCACAGCATCGTGCTGATTGTAATAGGCATTGATAAAAAAGAAACAAACATTCCCTTCTTGCATCATAATAAATTCATGTATTTTTGGTCTGGTCTGACTTGGTCTTTTAATTATTGTATGTTTTTGTATGTTTTGAATAAAGCTGATCCTGAAAACGGATTCGACCTTCAATTTTACCCTCTGGCAAATCAAGTGGGGGAATTTTTAAACACGGAAGATGATTTGGATGAAGAAGTTATAAAGTGGAACAAAAGTCATGAGCTTTATTCCCTCGGTCAAATCATCTACAGAATAAGGGTTCCACCCACCTTCACAAACTACAGCGTTGAAGACGAAGTTTCAAAATGCAATCGGACAGCGTATTTCGACCTCACGAGCCAAATCAGGACAAGTTTCCGAGTTCCAAAATGGCGAAGAGACACTGTGAAAACCCGACCATTTTTAATGGGTTCCGAGCAAATTCTGGATTTTATAACGGGATGGCACTTTGTCGGGTTTGAAGGGCTGCACGGTGTCATTTCATTGGTTCAGGCATCCTTGGAGTCCGGTCTATTCGGGTTTTACCAGAGTGCATACACCGCTTACAATCTTCGGGACTCAATCGAGTTTCTCAACGGAACTCAGATTTCTGTGGTTCCGCTGAGTTTGAATACTAATTTTATGAGAGGAGTTTGGCGAATTTACTCCGTTTTAATTTGTTCCACCCTCGTTTGTCTCATTGGAGAGATTTTGTACTCTGTTATCGATTGTTGTATGTATTGGTTTGATGATGGCGATAGGGCAAGTCCTATCAATACGCAGACTACGCAGCTGCGTAGGGCGCCGAAAAAAAGGGGCGCAAAAAAGAAAAAAGTAGCGCAAAAAGAAAAAAAGAGGGTGCAAAAAAGAAAAAATGGAGCGCAAACAAGTACGAAAGGGCGCAAAAAAGACAAACGAGAGCACAAAACAGCCATAAAGCCGCAAAAAATGAACAAATTGGCATAAATTTTGAAAATTTTTGCAAAGGCTGTTCTAAAAGGGTGCGCCAAAAAGCAAAAATTTTACCGCCATATTTTCTTTGTGTAGGGCATAACTTTTATATGCGTAGAGTTTGCGTAGGGCGCCGAAATCGAAAGATCGGCCCTACCCTTGAAATAATGTGTCGATATTATGTGGTGTCATATTGGTGTCACTTTGGTCCAAATTCCTATCAAATGACATGACATTTCGGTGT
>JAQGBH010006897.1:0-11780 GCA_034698265.1 Sminthurinus aureus
GTATCTCATGGACAAATGCAGTAGATGAAAGGGGGAAAGTTTTGTTTTTCCTTCATTCTGTGCATATTTACTTACACCGAGCACCATTTTACACTGCTAAGACAAAGAAAAAAAGAGACGGAATTAATTTTCTGCGTGTGGTTTTTGTTTCCTTGTGGAAAAAATACGGAGCCGACTCCTCAAATTTTGAAGTAACTAGGAAATTTTGAACTAAAATATGTGAGTTTAAATAAGCGAGGGCGCTGATTTGATTCTAAATTCTAAATTTCAATATCACAGTTCTCGGTGTTCAATATTCAATCAATTCTGCTTATTTCTGAAGAGAGCATTCGCTTTGTGACTTTTTTTTTTGAAAAAAATGTGTAATATGTACCAATTTATACAAATATGATACGTAAATGTTTGGAGTTTGGAATTTGATATATTTGATGCATTTGATATTTCATGTTGATATGCGGATGAATTTAATATTAAAAATAGTAACACTCTTGCTCTATCTGTCGTTGTCTTTTCATCTGTCGCTCATTGTTCATTATTATACCAGAAAAAGATATGCAGCAGAAATGTATCTATAAATGGTTTTTGATATTAATGTACATTGTACAAATTCCGCTATGTCAGTCACCAGTCGTTGTCGTCAGTTGTAAATTGTAAACACAAGGACTTATACAATACATTTCAAATTTCAAAGATGGTTTTATAAGTGCAAATCGGCACTTTTACAGATATGTATTATCATTTATCGCATAGTTTAAACTCAATATACAATCAACAATCAACAGTATAAATACATGAATATTATTTTGTTTTATTTCATGTAAGATACATTTTAAAACGAATCAGACGCGTGCCATTTCCTTTTACTAGTCGAAACTCGATATGATGATGAGGATGAGGATGGCGATAATAATAGTGTAAAAACAGCCTAAAGTGAACTACAATAATGTTCAGCGGATCGACAATGCACAATGTACAATGTACAACAATGAAGGAAAGAGGAATTGGTGACAAAATATCAATAGTTAAGTAGTTGCTGGTAATAAATGGGACATTGACAGGAAGTTTGGATTTGGAGTTGGAACTCCAGTGGTGTGTCATCGTAGGTAGTAGGTAGGCAATTGGCAATTGCATGCACATTGAATTCCACTACATAAATAAAAAAGTGACGGCTCTGCTTGAATGATCACAAGGCGTACTTACGATATAATATAGGATACGTAACATGCTGAATACTGCCCTTCCGTGACAAAATATCATGCAGTACAGTATACAGTGGTGATTTAAAATATGGAGAGTTTATACTAGTCGCAAGCGTTTTACATGTTGATTCTTGTTTCATGTCTTAGATTTTAGAACAAAACCCAAGTCTTGTGGATCCTCTTAAATCTCAAATCTCGAATCATCCATATTCTGAACTTGTCCTGCTAAATACACATGAATAATTATTTGTTTGAACTCTGAATTCTGAAGGTGAACACAGGACACAGGACACCAGTTTAAAACTGACAAGTGAGCGGATTTTCGGGGTGGAATCCTTGTTCTTTTATCATGAGTATGAGCTGAGTATTGAGTTTACAGAGTCATGATGGTGAACGTCAACATCAACATGAGCATCAACTTGTAGTTGTAGTTGTGTATAATTGTACAAGACAGCTAAATGGTACGTGTCCGCAGTTAATTTTTTATGTCTGTCCCTGATGTACATACACATTATATTATATTATATTATATACACTTGGCTATCAATAAACCATGCATGTATGAGTACGTACATTTATTTACTTGTACACAAGTAGGTATAGGAGATAGGATATTACATTATATTATTATTATTATATTGTCGTGGTAGTTGTAGTTGTTGAGAAATAAATGCACGCACACAAAAAAAGAGGCCAGAGGACGGGACGGGAGTAATGAACGAGGTGAATGCCGGTCTAAAAAGTTAAAGCTAAGAAAAGAAAAGAAATGAAAAGAAAAGACAAGAAAAGAAAAAGGATTTTGCACATAGCCACCAACTAAATATCAGCATCAGCATCAACATCAACATCCACATCATCAACCACGACAAACCACTACTTTAATATAATATTATCTGATGATCATTATAATCAGAGGAGAAGTGTACATAATACATACATAATACAAACTAGACACTAAACACTAAATGCTAAATAGTTAATGCTAGCAGTAGGCAGTAGGCAGTAGGCAAGAGGACTAAACCACGTATTGTTCAAGTTGAATTTGAAAATGGGTGTATATTGCATACAGCACATACGGTCTATGCTGTCTTACAATTGTACAAGAAAAGGCAAGGTAGTGATAATAAAGTTTGTACACACATCATGTATATGTGCATATCTATCAAGATTTATTATACGCACCTGCCCATAGCCCATATCCCATACACAAATGCAATACATATCGCACATATACACATAGATATACAAATGTATAGTGTGTACGCGGTAAGAAAGAGAGGAGTCTAACAAGAGCCGGAATGATTATTATTACACATACAAATGCACGTAAAGGTACATGTATCTAGTATCTAGTATCTACTATCTACAAATGAGCCCAGCCTGTGGATTGTGGATTGTGGATTGTGGATTGTGGAGTTGGATTTACAGGGCAGTTGAGGTTGTTTGAGGTGTAAGATTCTCAGTGGGGGTGCTCTCCATTACCTTTCAACTAACTAGTCTTTAGCACTTAGTATATCATTCACATTTATCTCCTACCACTACACATTCACGAATCATACTCCATCTACTATAAACCACGTACTTATATGCTTTATACTACCACCATCACTATCACTACCACTACCATTATCATTTATTATTATGTACAAATTACAAGTACTCCTGCTAGGCTTACTTACTCCTTACTCCTTCTTTTTATTATTATGGCTGATGAAACTGTACTTTGATTTAATACACACTTTCATTTCAAAATGTCATCATAATTCTTGATTTTTAATTCTCTAGTCTCTACTAAATTCCCTTCCTGTGCACATGAACACTGTACATTGTAAAGGGTACATTGAACATGAACATCTTAATTGTCGCTTTGATCTCATCTCCTATCTCTTGTATTTAATATTCTACTTTTTTATTCCTCTAGGCTTAGGACAGATTATTGAATATTGAAAAAGAGCTTTATCAGAATTTTGTAATTGCACATGGTTTACAAAATAAGTCGTATGTTTTGAATGTTGAATGTTGAATGTTGACACTTGTCACTTTTCTGCGGATTTTCTGAGAAAATCTTGTTGGTGGAAACAAAACAAAACCAAGCTTTATATTGTACATGGATATAAATTCACCATTAAAATCATGAAAATATATTGTGCATTCACCATGTTTGTTGTTTGAGTTGTATTATGCATTATGTACTCGTGTAGTAAATCCAGAGCGTCTAGCCAAAATATGATCCATTATCTGTAATATACGTTTTTTGTCATATTTCTCACATGCATGAGTATCAAATTTGGACCTGTGCGTGTGTGCGTTTGTGCATGGTGTATGGAGTATGGATGTATGTAAATCCGTTTGTATTTTGTATTTTGTCTCAGTAAAAATAAGACTCGAGATTCAAGATTCGAGATTCAAGACTTGAGACAAAATTCAAGTGAACTTTGTCTAAGTTTCTCTGTTCATTTGATGTGGGTGTAATTTTTGCTGTTCACTGTGTATTGTGTGTATTATATATCCACATTCTATTCTACATAGATACAAATTACAACTACATGTACAATGAACAATGTACATTGTACAGTGTACATCTCTGAATCCGTGGGATTTTCTAGCAAAGAAGAAGAAGAAGTGGAGAGAAAGAGTGGGGTGAAGATCTGGACACCCCGGTGAGTGTTGTCCACATGTTTAAAATGAGGAAAGTTTGTTCTGAGCTATATATTTTTTAGTGTTTGCATGCCTACTCGTATTAGCTTCAATTTCTATCTCTGTCTCCGTCTGCCTCTGTTTTTTCCCTCTCTGGCTATTAGTTCTAAAAATGATGAGCAGGAATTATCTGTCTTTATCTATGTTCAAAGATATACATTTTACTATTGTGCATACATAATAATACATGACGAGTACGAGTTGGCAGTGCAGTGGTAAGTCACAATTTACAAGTTACAAGTTCCACCAGTGAGACAATGTTCTATTTTCTCATTTTTTACACACACTGTCCTATTTACATATTACATATGTACAATGTGCATGTGAGTATCTGTCCTCTTTCCTCTTTTGCTGTATGAGAGATTTTTTCCATTTGTCGTCTCTAGTCTCTAGATCTGAAATGTGATGATGATGATGGTGAAACATGGATTGTTGTACAATGTCGTCCTGTAGATTCTAGATTGTAGATTGTAGATTGTAGATACAATTCTCCTTCAACGTTCAAGAAAGAAGAACGGAAGACGATGGCGAGTATCTCATCAAATTTACCATACTTTGACTTGACTTTACTCAACTTTGCGACGTCTCCATTCTGCATAAAAAGAAACAAGAAACGGACGGAAAAGGCACACATGGAGAGCGATAACCACAGAAAAAAGGGGTGAGATATCCCGTACCCCATAGTTGCGTCCGACTCTGAGGGTTTCTGAATTGTTTCTACGTATCAGTAGAAATGTATGAAATATTTAAACGTCAAGAAACGTCTTCCCTTGCATAATTTCTCACATTTTAACGTTGAGAAAATGAAATTTTGTCATACATCATACATTATACAGGATGCGTTTACAATCTACATAGACATAGACATTTAAAATTTAAGCTACGGAATACTTGTGACTTGAGATTTGAGATTTGAGACTGCCCAATAATTCTTTCACTTGCTCAAAACTCAAAACCGCATGGCGAATGTTAAAATGAATCAAAAGTCTGCAGTCCGCACGCAACTTTTGTCTCCATAAGATGAAATTTGTACTTGGAAAATATTACAAATTGTAAGTGATATGTAACAAAAATATGCTGCATATTTTCATATTAAAATTGCTCACTGTTCCGTCTACCATCAAATCATCAAGTTACAGATTACAGCTAAACTGCAGATTTACAGTACTTTCCTGCACTTACATTTTATATGTACAATGTACAATGTACAGTCTTTAGTGACATTCATTTTCTGTTTTGACCATTCGAAGGAAAATCTTGAACAAAGATCAGTTCTGTTTCGGATTCGAAAAAAACAAAGACAAAGACAAAGAGACGTAGAAACTTTATGAGGTCATGAGCTAATGTTCAGTGTTTAATGGTACTACTTTCTCAAGTGGTCGACCTCAAATCTGGATTGTCGATTCTCGATTCTCGAATAGGGAATCCATCGCAGAAATTGGAAATTGTTCCATTTTCTACCCTCGTCCTCGTTGTGGCCGGTAAAAACTAGTAACTAGTAATGCTCGAGATTCGTATGGTGTATAGTTTTCCATGTTCCATAAATGCGCAAATAAATGTCCAAGTGACAGTCAGATAGTCGTTTTCAGCTTATGTATTGAGTATCAAGTATCGGCTAATACAGAGCTGTGGGCGTAAAAGCTAGAAGACAGAAAGTACCATCACCTACTCGGTTTTTTCCTTTTTCCGCTTCTTCTAATGGATGTACTTGATTTAACATGCACAATGTCTATTGTACATACATATGCGGGGAAAGTGACCTGAATCAAGTTTTATGGTTTTCAGGAATCCTCCAATCGTCGAATCATCGAGTATCGAGTAGGATCGAAGAATCGGAGAAGTATAAGAACTGGCCTTAATTGAGTGGGGTAATCCGGCTGTCGCAGGACTAGAGTTATGTGATCTCTATTGTACTTTGTACTTACACCATGTCCATTCCACGTCACACCATATTCTACACAGTACATACTACATACAGTATATATGTATATATGTTGAATGTTGAATGTCGACAGCACAATTAGAAATACGAGGAAGAAAAAAGACACTTACTATCTCTGTTCTCTATCCTAACTCAAGTTCCCCATTTCTCATACATGCATGTTGAATGTTGAATGTCCAGAGGTCAAGAAATGGCTATAAAAATACGAGTATTAACAAAAAGGCCTTGTCTCAAGTCTCTAGTGCAAAAAATAATTATCATCGTATGTACTTGCAATGTACCATGTACAATGTACATCCTACCGACTACCGACAATTTTGTATGAAAATGATGGCGGTGATAACATGATGATAATAATAATAATTGCGGGCATGCTGCATGAGGATGTAGATAAATAAGCTGTAAGCTTTGAGCTGTGGGACAGACAAAAGGATGACAAAGGTGCACGAACAGTTTAAATTATACACTTACCTTACTGAAATACACACACTGTACATTGTACATATGTGTCATAACTTGACAAATATCTAGAACCTAGAATCTAGATTCTAGATTCTAGATGAATGGATTGCTTGTGGACAAAAAGTGTTCTCGGAAGTTCTTTGGGCTCATGTAATGTAATTTGTACAATGATTTTGTCTTGACTCAAGGTACGATGTACTTACTTCAAACACTCCACGTACAATGTACAATCTACAGGCTATACTCTACACTCTACACGCTCTCGTGAACTTGACTTCAAAGTTGGTCGATTTTCTCTTTTCTCTCACTCATTCTACACACATTGTACATTGTACATTCTACTACGTGTTGTGTGTTTATCTGTCTGTCGCGCTCTCGCTCTGTATTTTTCAGTAGTATGATGATTCTTCTTTCTTTCTTCCCTTTGGTTTGGTTTGGATGGGCTTCTCTACATTTTTTTCAACTGTGGTCATGCAACACAATAAAAATATCTACTTTGTCTTGACTCCTTTGACTTTAATTTTTACATGTAAAGGATGTAAAGGAATAACTCGGACTATTTTGCGCTCTATGCATTTTTATTATTTTCATTTTTTTGGCTGTGAAATGTTTTTTTATGAAAAGAGTGATTCATGATCTTGAATTGTGGAAAGTTTCAAGTTTCAACTCAGTCCGGTTTTCAAATTACAGGAGGTCAAAATTATTAACTCAAAAATTTGCAATCCACTTTTACGAAATTTTGTCCATCAAAACTTTTTCTTTTGGCTGGGGTAGCCTCAAAATTACATGTTTTCCAAAGTTCTTTTTGTACAGGCATACAACAGTGTCTGGAGAATCCAATAGCACCAAGAATTAGAAAAATCGGTCAACCCCGCACGAAATGGCCCATATTCAAACATGGTACATCACAAAAACTTTGTTTTCTTGAGTATCATTCATGTTTTGTACTGTAGCGGATGCAAAACATTAAATACATAGATGAGATCCTAACTGTTTTGAAGCTCAGAAATTGAGGGTTTAAATCAGGGGGAAAAAATTACCTGAATAAGTAGCAGTAGGTTGGTCTAGCGTTTTAAAAAACATGTCAAAAAAACGTATTGACAAATGTCAAATAAAGTTTTCATGGTTTAACGCACTCTGTATTTAAAACAAGGCAGCTTCCGGATTTTTAAATAGGGTTTTTATCATAAGCCCAACATTTCTGCATTAGCCTGTGCCCAAAACCTAATCTCACGACTTTTGAAAAAATTATCGCCTTTGGAAAAAATGAACCGAAATCGTCCCACTTTTTCAGCGCAATTTCAAAGAAGGTCAGAGAGGTCATGCGTAGGTTTTCAAAATCGGTCAAAGACAAAATTATTTCTCCAATTAGTGGGCTCAATGAATTCAGTAACCTTTTGGTTATGACTTACCTTGTTACTGTTTCTCGTCCAAAAATGTAAAGGACCACCTTGAGATTAAAAACTCTCAAGTTGTACCAAAATACATAAACCCACACAACTTTCTACCCCTGTGTACGATGAAAAAAGTGTGGACACTTTTAGAAAGGCCATACCCATATCTTTAAATATTTGGGGTAGATATTTAAATTTTCAGAAGGGTGTGAGAAGAAATTCCGAAAACATTTGTTGAAAAACGTGGATTCGGGTAAATTAGAGGTCTTCAACAAAAGGTCATATAAGTGGGTCACAACGGGGTCATGTGGGCAAACAAATACCAGGGTATCTTCGTAAAAGTATGAGCTATAATGTGGTAAATAAATAATCTCAACCGGTTACCTAGCAAAAAATCTACAGTGATTTTACTGTCAGTCCGAGTTATTCCTTTACATCCTTTAGTAAGCCCGGCCTGCACAAGAGCGAGGAGGATGAGAGCAGCTACACAACCAATCATAATCCAGAATTTTTGGCCACTGCAAAAACCGGAAGCACCATCTTCACCGTCCTCCGAGTCTCGGACATCCGGTTCCTGAAGAACGAGTTGAAGATACTTGGGATCAACTTGTAGGGCTCCAGCCTTTCCACTCGCGATCGTGCCTTCAAGCCCTTGTTTGACTTTCTCCATATCCGCAAGCTCGGACGAAGGTTGAACCATCAAATTCAACTTGGCGAGGACTTCATCTCCATCTCGTTGAATGTTTTCCAGTTCAATCGTGTTGTATCCGGGAATGGACTTGAATCTCGTCTCCAAATCTCGTCTCAACCGATTTCCAAGGAGAGTAAAATCCTCTGAATTTTTTGGTGGTGGTTGTCAATTGTTACCGAGACCTCCGGTCAATTTGATGTCGAATGTGTATCGGATTTGTGGGGGTGGGCGAGGTGGCTTTGCTCTTTTGCAGGTGGTGGGCACACAGATTTTCTCAGGTGAGGCGATTGGAGTTTGCTCGTGCTTTCGGATCTTCTTTGAGACGGCGTGATAAGTCCCTCCGTCCGTTGGGAAGAGGAAGAATCGACATTTATCCAAGGAGACATCTTTTTCCTATTTTTGAAAAAAAAATCATTAGTTTTTTACTCCATTTGAATTTATCATCAACATTTAATTAAAAATTTGTGTTCTTACGGTATCAGTGGATTTGACGGGGCGGCTGAAAGTGAGTTTAGCGATTCCATCTTCATATTTCCCGTTGATTCCACTAACATCCTGACTCGCGTCCAGGATTGGAGAGGCGTAGGAGTTCATGTATGTGTCCATGAGGAAGAACTGACCGTTACTCGTCACCCATCCCAAAATTGCATCCGAATTCCTCATCTCAGGAGTGTCGGAAAATCCAACTCCAGTCCATTTATTCGTCTGTCGACCTTTGAGGGGAAAATTAAGAGAGCAATAATTTTATTAATAATTTATACTCAAAACTCAAAACAGGCTCATTATTTTTGATCATTTAAAAATGATATAAAAAAACGCTTCGTACTTTCAATAGTAAACTGAACCGAGTCGGATTCCTGTTTGTACACCCACGTGGCTTTGTAAGTACAGGGTTTAGTTGAGTTGCCATCATTAGAGCAGCCGGGTGGATAGGAGTAGCTGTCACCACATTCTATTTTCACCTTTGCTTTCCCTTCAACTTCTGGCTCTTGATGGTCCAGGAAGTCAATTCGGGTGATTCCACGTTGCATTCCATGTCCGTGATACTTAATTTCATCGGGAGCGTAAAATTTCTGCGTGGCGGTGGGAGTCTCAACTTCAAGTCCGGATCGAGGTTTGTGGTAGTATTCGCCTAAAAGAAAACAATTTTTATTTAGAAAAATTTCCCGTTTAGAAATTTAAAAATTTAAAGTGTTTATAATATTTTATAACTGAGTGTTCTTTTTGCTCTTGAATGTTTCTTTGCATCATGTTTACCTGGTTCTTGTCCTCTGGCCCAAATGACGTGTAATTCTCCTTCAAGATTGTGATCTGGTTCGTCTGCAGAGCGAACTTTCCTTCGGAAGATCAAAGTGGTTTGTCCATCTTGTTCCCAACCTGTGGATGAAGTTATGTCTTCTTTTCCGCCCCAAAAGGAATCCTGTATTTTAAAACAATATAGGAAAAAGTTGATAAACATTCACATTTCACATAAGGAATAAAAATTCATGAAAAATTGTTTAAGGCGGGAAAAAACTGACCAGTCGAGGTGTACTCCGATCTCGAGTATAGTAATCTCTAATTCTTGAGAGTGGACCACGTGCACCTCCCATGATCAAATCGATACAGTCCATTGCGTGAAAATCTCCTTTTGGTGCCCACTAGAAAAATTATTAGTTAAAATTTTAATGGACATTTATTTTTTTCTGTCAAATTTGAATGCCCTTTTAAAATTGATGATTTAATTAAATCATTTAAAGTGCAAGAAAAAAGGCAAGGAAAAGGAAAAGGAACCTCGGATGGTTTGTACTGTTTGATGCCAGAATGAGAATGAGAGTGAGAATGATCTCCAGCAGCATGCGCTCCTCCCTCCGGCTCCGCCTCACTCTCTGCCTCACTTTCTGGTTCTGCAGCTCCTTTCTCCGGTTCACTTTCTGGCTCTGCAACAGTTTTTTCTGGCTCTCCTTCCGGCTCACTTTCACTTTCTGGTTCTGGCTCGGATGCCGCCTTTTCAGGTTCTGGTTCTGATTCTGCTTCTGGTTCTGCATCAGAAAAAGAAAAAGAAATTTAAAATATGCCAAAAGAAACAAATATGTGAGATTTTGTGGATTTTTAATTTTATAAATTTTTACCAGGTTCAGCCTTTGCATCTTCCGGTGAACGTTTTGATCTGGAATTTCGGGTGACATAAATAGAAGAGGTTTCCACATTAACTTCTTCACCTTCTGGAACTTTTGTACTTTTGGACAGTTTTGCTCGAAGTTTTCCGGCGCTGGATGCCCCAGGATTTTCAGGATCTGAAATAATGAATGAGAAGAATCAAACTATTTTCAATTTTTGTTCCTTTTTCCGCTGGATTTCTTTCATCAAGTAAAAATGTAAAAATTACCAGCTCGAGCTTGAGGTTTAGACGGCCTTTTCTGACTGCTGCTACTGCTGCTACTACTTGTACTTGATATGATTTGATTTTTATTTGGAGCTTTATTGTCAATCTTTTCACCATGAGTTTGGTGGTTTTCAGAAGAAGGCATAAAATTTATGTGGATTCTTTAGCAGCTGATTCCGCTTCCGCTTCAGATTCAGCTTCAGATTCCGCGACAGCATTGGCAGAAGTTTCAGGTTCCGGTTCTGCATGGGCGTCATCTTTTTGAGCTCTATGAGCTTTCTCCTTCTTTTTACTCTTTTCACTTGCAGATGTCTCTGGTTCCGGTTCCGCATGAGCTTCATCGTGTGTGGGCTCTGGGTGACCTTCCGCTTCTGCCTCCGGTTCTGCAGCTGCAGCTGGTTGACTGGAATAATTAAAATAAAAAAAAGTCAAAAATCCTCACTTCGTGACGATTTTGTATCGCCTTGAAAGCATAAATGCTTTAGGCTCCGGGAGCGAAGCTGAGTATACGAAGTTTCGCATTTCGCAAACTCAATATGCATAGTGAGACTAAATACTGAGAGTACTTAGTTCAACGTGTGTCCACTAGATGGCGAGTTTCATAGTCTCACATTGCCCAATGTGCACGGACAGCCGTACACGAGGAAAGCAATAGTCAGCTTCGCTTCCTAAAAAGACGGTGTCAATTTTCAACTGTCAGTTGTGAATTTTGATTAAAAACTAGAACAAAGAAAAAAAAGTCTTCTTACGATGCAGCAACTTGAAGTCGAGCGCTTTTTCCAGATCTGTCCTTCACACTTGAAGAAGTCGAGGATGAAGATGAAGGAGCGGTCGTTGTAGCATTCGCAATGTATGGCCATCGTTTACAGGTTTTATCAAAGGTGGACGGTCGCCATCCAATTGCACCATAAGAAGTTCCATTAATGACGAGGACGAGTTCAATTTCCTTGGTATCTTCTTTGGCTGCTGGGACGGTTCGATAGTACAGCGTCATTCGATCCGACAGCACTCGCTTTGTATGTCTCTTCAA